>PVHP010044693.1:0-13986 GCA_004024765.1 Zapus hudsonius | reverse complement strand
GGAATACTTTAATTCCTCCATCAATTATGATGGATAACTTTGCTGGGTAGAGTAGTCTAGGTTGGAATCCATTCTTCTTTAGGCCTAGAATCGCTTTGTTCCAAGCTCTCCTGGCTTTTAAAGTTTCTATGGAGAAGTCTGACGTGATTCTGATGGGTTTTCCTTTATACATGAGTTTCCTTTCTCTCGTTGCTCTAAGGACTCTCTCTTTATCCTCAATGTTTGGCATTGTAACTTAGATATGTCTTGGGGTGTTTCTCCTTTGTTCCCATTTGTTTGGGGTCCTCCGTATCTCTCTTAGCTGTACAGGACTATCTCTTGCTAAGTATGGGAAGTTTTCTTGAATTATTTTGTTGAAAATATTTTCTATTCCCCTAGTTTGGTTTTCTTCTCCTTCTGGGATACCCATGATCCTGAGATTAGGTCTTTTTATGGTATCCCACATTTCCCTTGAGTCTTGTTCACTTGCTCTTTTGAATTTTGTCAAGGTCCTGATTTCTCTCGAATTCTCTGTTCTGTCTTCCATGGCTGAGGCTCTGTTTTCCCAGTGATTAATCCTGTTGGTAAGAGATTCTAGGGATGTTCTTATTATTTCAATATGTTTTTTGTTTTCTGCAACTTATTTTTGGGTTGCTTCTATCATCCTGTTGAGATGTGATTTCATTTCTAGGTTTAATTTCAATATTTCTTCCTGACAGTCATTCTTATATTTGCAGATGTCTTCGGTTAATTTGGAAAGCTGGTTTTTAATACCTTCAGTTGCTGATAGGTCTCTTCTGACGTCCATTTGTTTCTCCTCCATTATATTAAGCCTGGTGGTAAAGCTAATAAGCTGACTTTGTACCCTTTCAATATGTTGGTCCATCTTTTCTTGCATGACTAACATTAAGCTCTCCTTAGGATTTGTCCCAGTATGATCAGGGTTTAGTGTCGTGTCTTTCTGGGCCTGCCTCTGCTCTCTCCTTTTAGTTGTGTTGTTGATGTCATTTGGCGTGGTTTCCTCAGCATGTGTAATATTCTTGCGCTGAGGTCTGCCCATTTTGATTCCACTTGAGGTGGTTGGTGGGATGCCTTTGAGATATCTGAGCACTGGAAAGGTGCAGTGGTGGGAAAGCAGCCAGTTCCAGGGGAAGGAAAGCAGCCAGGTCCAAGGAGGGATAGCAGCCAGTCCCGGATGGGAAAGCAGCTGGGACCCGGGGCAGGAATGCAGCTCGATCCAGGGTGGGGGAGGAGCCGGTTCCCCAGGCATGAAAGCAGCTGGACTCAGGACAGCACAGCAGTCCAACCCAGGTGGAAGAGGCAGCCAGGTCCCAGGGCGGGAAAGCAGCTGGGTCTGGGGGGGTGGGAAAGCAGCCGGCTTGGCCCCGGACAGGTGGGAAGGTGGCTGGCTCTGCCCCAGATGGGCGGGAAGGCAGGCGGCTCAGGCCCTGGGGTGGCGGGAAGGCGGCTGGCATGGTCCCCGGGGTGGCGTGAAGGTGGGTGACATGGGCCCTGGGTGGCGGGAAGGCGTCCGGTTCGGGCCCCGGGGTGGCGGTAAGGTGGGCGGCTCGGGCTCTGCGGTAGCGGGAAGGAGGCCGGCTCGGGCCTTGGGGTGGCAGGAAGGCGGCTGGCTTGTGGCCCGGGGTGGAGGGTAGTCGGGCGTCTCAGAGCCGGCTGGGCTGTTGTAGTCACTGCCTCCAGCTTGCATGTTCCAATCAGTAGAATCTGTTGCTGGAAAGTATCCGAAGTTGAGGTCCTGGCTATTGCCTGCGTCCACGGCTGGATCACAGCTAAAAACCCTAACCTCTCTGTACTAACAATTTTCTAAACTTAGTTTAGATTGCTTTACCTTCTGATACTTCAGTTATTTCTTCAAATTTATTTTTTAGTCATTATATTAAGTACTTATTTTTTTTTTGTGGTAGTTCAGGCTCTCCTGGAATTCTCTATGGAGTCTCAGGTTGGCCTCAAACTCATGGTGATCATTCTACCTCAGTTTCTCAAGTGCTGGGATTAAAGGTGTGCGCCACCATGCCCGGAAAGTGCTTAATTTTTCTAATCATATTCTTACTTTCCATACATTTTCTCATGTTAGTTTCCATTTTCATGGAATGAAGATTTTCTTCTCTCTTAGTATGAAATGTACTTTAGACTTTTTTTAAGGAACCTGAGTGAGATCTATATTTTCTGGGTCCATTTTTCCTCTCATTTATTTGTTGTTGGGAGTGCTATATGTTTCAGTCAATGCTATCACCCGTGTGTCATGATGGGGACCCTGAGGTTGGTATCTAAGCTTAGTTCCAGAAATGCTGCTTCGGTGGTGGGCTCAACACTGAGAGATGTATCTCTCTGATCTCACTCTGAGAGCCTTGTGGTGAGCAGGGATCTGGGAACCACATTCAACTTGGATTTTCACTAAGTTCTTTTGAATTTGGCCTTATGCTATTGAATGTCTCACTGGCTCTGGTTCTTTGGACAGTGAATGTGTTTCCTGTCAGTGGCCAAAGGTACTGTGTGGGCTAGGATGGGACCCGGGACTCAGTGAGAGTAATTGCTTTTCTCAGGCTGTACTATATGAAAGGCTTCTTTTGTATAAATGTCAGGGTAGAATTCTATGCCAGTCCAGGTGTTCTATTACAACAATTATGTGGCCAGGCTTGACATGACAGTTCATGTGAGACTATTTTTAGGAGAAACAATGGTTAAATTAAAAGCTAATTGCATTAATTCTTAAGTATATAAAATTCCCATATTTAGGCAGCTGAATGAAGTCTGGCTGGCAGTTCATAAAGCTTGAGAAAGGCTGACTGCAGCACATTTGGCATGTTACCACAAAGAGGCAGCCTTGTCCTGTGTTATTTTTTAATTTAGAAGGTTTATTTACTTCCAGAAAAGAAACACAGTTACCTAATGTTTTTGAGATGCATGGAACAAGGTGTATTGGCAAATGTGACCAGGAAAAAAATTTCCTTCTTCTCAATATAGGTAAATTAAATATTGTAAAATTGAGGTTGGTTCGTAATTATTTATATAAAGCATGGTGTGTGGAGTTTATTGTCACGAGATCACAGAATAATATATTCAGTATGCATTGATTTACAAGTGCCCTCCCTTTACAGTGCAAGGCTCATGCATGCTAAGCAAGTATTCTACCATGAGCTCTACCCCAATCCTAATATCTATTTTTAATGTCTAAACCAATTTCCATTTGCGAAATGGCATCTTTTAATGACACATGTCCAGGTCTGGATTTTGCAGACTTTGAGGTCACATGTCAAACAAAGCTCTGCCTTCTTCGACTGGCATCTCTCAATTTGATACCAGCATCTGACATGCTTCCATAATGTGGTTTTTTTTCCCTCTCACAGTATGCAAACATGGTATTGAAAACTGGTGTGCTCTGACCCCTTGAAGAAAGGAAACCAAATTTTGTGACTTTGATCCTCTGATGGCACTTAACATGTATTTATTAAATGCTTAGAAAACAATAATGAAATTAATGAGCAAATGAGCAAAACCATATCCAGGTGAAGTAATGTGGGTATGTCAATGAACCAAAGCAGGACACCACACTATTTCATCAAGCATAACCTGAAGGAAAGGTTTGCTCTTCATTTTAGAGCACTTAAGAGACCAGCTTAGACCAATCACTGTGGTCAGAATCCTTGGTGTTTGGTTTCTATAGGATTAGAAATTTTAATTGTTACTTACTGTTCAGGTTACACTTATACTTGGCTACCCATCAGAGCTAAATGGTAAGAGCCTATTGCTGAAGACACCACAGGCTGCAAGCTTAGGACATCAAGAGGTCATGGTGGAACACAGGGGACAGCCAGCTCCTTGCCAGCTAGCCCTCACAGTACTGCAAAGTGCTGTGTGAACTGCTGGGGGATGAGAGCCACTGAGAGCATGAACGAGCAAGGGATCCTGCAGGCACAAATTATCCAGCCATGCAAGGACACACATATGCAAGAGTGGCACTCAGCCTGTGGGGGGCATCAACTGCTCTCTGATCATACAAGGGGCCTGTTCAGTGGCACACAGCCTGTGGGGTCATCAACTGCTCTCTGATTACACAAGGGGCCTGTTCAGTGGCACATAGCCTGTGGGGGTCATCAACTGCTCTCTGATTGCACAAGGGGCTTGCCTGTTCAGTGGCACGCAGACTATGGGGTCATCAACTGCTCTCTGATTACACAAGGGGCCTGTACAGTGGGTGAGAACTCATGCCTGGTACTGAGAACTGAGTTAGAACCGTATGGATAGGAAGGTCATAGCTTATAGAGAGGTTCTCACTGTTCTATGGGTAAGAAGAGTGGCTGTACCCATCCAGTCTCTTAAGTAACTTTGCTCATCCCCTTAAGTCCATGCTGCTCTCACTCTTGGAGAATATGCCTTTAAAAACAGATGGCAGTGAATACTTAACACAGGGAGAACCAAGATCCATCAATATGATAAGAAAAGTTAGCCAACTGTCTAGCATGAGACAAGTCATCTCTATCACATCTGATGGGTCCAGGAAACATTGTGTCAATTACTACCAGTGCTTCTCTCACTGGTACCTTGACAACCTCCTCCAGGGAGATGGTGGTAGAGACTGAGGAGACTCAAAACCCATCAAAGCAGAAATTCAGAGGATTCATAGAGCTCAACTAATAAAGGAGACATAACACACCTGCCAGGGCTTATGGAACATTGTGGAAGAGGGGGGTAGAAGGACTGTAAGAGTTACAGGATGGGAAGGTGTGTCTTGAGCCACTGTCCCCATCTCACAGAGACTGACTACAGTGAATACAATAACCCTACTGAGGAGGGCCCTCAGTGGAAAGGGTGTGGGGGAGAGGGAGTGTGCCTCAATGGGAATATGCCCAGTGTGCAATATGTTCTTACAGTAAGGTTCATAGATGATAAAAAGATCACAAGTGAGGGAAGAATAATGGAAACAGAAATGTCTCCTGAAACTACCACTATAACCCAAATGGATGACCACCACTGACCTTTGCCCTCTCTTTAGGAATATGTCTCAACCACCTGTGTCTTGCAGCCATTTACCCAAGTTTCTGCCATCATCAAAATTAACTGGAGTGAAAAAAGTCATTTTTTTACTTTTTGCCTTTTGAAATCAATAGCATTTTAATAGAAAAATAGATGATTTTTATGCAGCAATAGAACTAAAAGTCAAAGTGTTATTTTAGTTTTTACGTTGGCCGAAGTTTACACATGCCAAGATTATAGCAAGCTCACTATCAATATTGAGATACTATACTTTACATTTTACGTAGCAATTGCTTGATTTAAAATTTCAACCAATTTTCTCTCATACATGCTAGAGTAACAAGCCATCCATCTTGTGAACAGTTGTCAGCACTACAGACAGGCAGACAGACAGGTAAATGTGCGTATGATCATATGTATGTAACTGTATACTTATATCAGAAGTTATGCCAACCTAGTGGCAATACAAGGTGGTTTCTCCTCTGGAAAGTGAAGTGACTTCAAATAGCAGACTTTGTGAGTTAGATGAGTGGATAGAAGGCATTTGGAAGTTTAACAGCATGAGCTAGGACCTGTCTGAAAACCCAGGTTACATGTAGTCAGTTAGTTTAGTGGATTGTGGCCTTTATTCTTCACGTTTATCAGGAGTCTTTATAGAATCTTCACTTTGTCAGCAACAACATCTTTAAATATTTTAAAGACATTTAGCTTTGGGATGGAGATCTATAGTTTTAGGAGAGGGATGGAGGACAGGACTCTAGGAAGTTAGTTCTATATTCTTTTTTAAAATATATACTGTGGCAAATTCTTCCCAGGCTGTTGGTGATACCCTTTGAAATCTATGCAGAAAAAGTCATGTCCATAACTCTTGCAATCTGAGAACATCTCACAGACACCAAGTTTCGCATTCTGTACCTTCTAGATCAGCAGATTCAACCATTCCTGGACTGGTTGTAGTTCTGTATCAGAATGCGGGAGCAGAGACTTGAGGGTAGTGAGGCTGGGGTCCCTTGGTCACCTCTCTGGAAACTTTATCCCAAGGTCCTAGCCTAGCTTGAAGATCCCTGCTTCCAACATTGTTCTCTCATTGTACTGATAAAGAATACAGTGGCCCTGGCTATGGTTCCCATTAATTTACTTAGCAAGAGCTCACTCTCACACACCTTTTACCATTCTTTCTAAAGCATGTTTTTTTATTCTTTACATGGGAAGACTGTTTCCAACTCTTTTCACTCTGTTTCCCTTTAGTTATAAACTTTACCATGAAGTCATTTTTCTTTTACTACATTTTGTCTTCATGTAGGTAGAAGAAGTCATGAAGCATGCTGAATGCTTCAGTGATTACATATTTCTTCTGTCAAATATTCTAATTTGTCTCTCTTAGCTTCTGTCTTCCATAAAATACCAAGGCACAGACAGTCCAGTCAAGTTCATTCATTGTCATTATGTTCAAAGAATGGCTTTTAGTTGATTGTTTTGTTTTGAGACAGGTTCTTGCTGGGTAGCTCAGGCTGGCCTTGAATTTGCCGCAATGCTCTCCCTCAGCCTCTCGAGTGCAGGGATTCTAGGCAGTCACCACCATGCCCAGGTTCCAAGGGCAGCCTTTACTCCAGTTTCCAATTCCTTCTTCTTCACTTCTGCTGGACACCACCAATGAAAAGTAGGTGCGGTAGTTTGAATGAATATACCTCAATGATTCAGGAGTTTGTTAAAGCTGGTAACTTGAAAGAGGTGTCACTGTGGGCAGATCCTAGGGTATAGCCCTAAGGTGTTTCTGGTGGCAGATCTGGAATTCCAGCCTAAGGTATGCAGAGAGCCATCTGAGTGCTACCTGGGGTTCCTGCAGCTTGGCTGCCTGAATGTGCTTGCTTTTAGAGTTGCTGTTGTTGGTTTTTCTCTCTCTCTGTGGATCTGTAAGCTTCCAATAAATCCCTTCTTCCTCCCATAAACTGTGCCTGGTTTGGAGGTTCATCCAAGTGGCGTGAGCTGTCTTCCACAAAAGTAGGAAAGCGTTTGAACAGGTATTTCTGTTAAAATGATTGATAGGCAAGCCATGTCTCTTCATCATGACCTTGGTTGGGGTGTTCCTGGTTGGGTTGGCACTGTGCATGGCCAGCCAGGCTGAGAGCCCCATACAGGAAGAGCTGGCCTCTGCCATCAGGTCCGAATTGCTGTGGCATGTGTGTGCCTCGCCAGCGGAGTATCTACTGTGAGCAAAGCAGCAATTGTAGGAACCAAAAGACTGGCCATCACATTTGCAAATTCAGAACGTGTGAGGGACTCAAAAAAAAGCCTCTGACAGGAGCCACCTTTGGGTGGTTTCAGTGATGTCAGTGAGGACCAAAATTGCCCTCTCTGTGCCTGCTCACTGCTTGTGTGGTCTCCAGCAAGGGAATCAGGCAAAGACGAATGGATGTATCTGTCTTTAGAACCAAAAATATTCTTTAATCTCACAGATATCATTTATATTTTTCTAATCTATATATCATTCATATAAATCTGTATCTAATCTATATCTACATATCTATTATCTATCTGACTATCTATATAACTATCTATCATCTTGGTCATGTTTAACATCTCCATGTCTCTAGTAAAAAAAGAAAAAAAAACCCTGCCTTTTCTGAGGAACAAGAACAAAAGAGGTAAAGATGAATATATAAAGTGCAAAGACTTCCTCTGCAAAGAATGCACCATTAGTTTCCTTCCCCTGTTGATGTGTAGGAGATGTCATTTTATGTGTAGAAAGTGTGAATTTTCTGTAACCTTTTGAAATCTAGTTACTAATAAGCACTGCTATAATTTAGCACAGTTTAGCTCCACTCTCACTTAACCTTTGATTCTGACCATGAAATAGTGCATAGTTTGCTGGGAGAATCCACTCATGTTTATAAAGAGAATATACTAAGAGAAGCCCTTCTGTATCCATCCACGAGTGCAGAGCCAGGGCTGGATCCTTCCAGGGCTGAGACCTCCCAACTCAGTCCTTCTGTGTTGCACTCATCATCTCCCAACTGGGATCTCCCTCTCAAAAAGGGATGATTTTGGAGAAATGAATGGTTGGTTCCTGGGGGAGTTTGAAAATATGTCCCCCATAGACTCAGGTGTTTTATTAAAGCTTGTAACTTGGGACTTTAGCTGCCTGGCTGAAGGAGGTGTCACTAGATCTTGGGGTTTAGCCCTCAGGTGTGCTTGGGGGTGGATCTGATTTCTAGCCCAAAGGTACACAGAGCAGTCTGAGCTTTGTTAGGGTTTCTGCTTATTGCTTTTGGTGTTTTCTGGCTGGTGATGGTTTCTCTATGCTTTGATATATGGAAGCAGATTCTTCCACCATCTATGGAAATTCCCCTTGGATCTGTAAGCTTGCAATCAATCC
Organism: Zapus hudsonius; assembly: GCA_004024765.1. Lineage (NCBI taxonomy): Eukaryota > Metazoa > Chordata > Mammalia > Rodentia > Dipodidae > Zapus > Zapus hudsonius. The sequence continues at coordinate 5,636 of PVHP010044693.1, read as the reverse complement.
CTTCCTGCCATAAACTAAGCCTGGCTTGGACATTCATCACAGGAACATGAAACTGACTACAATAGTATTTTTTGTTGATCCACTGGGATTTGGGAGTACACATAACACTATTAGAGAAAATGAGTCCTCTTTTTCAGCATTGCTCATGGCAGCAGAAGAAAAGGCTTCTTTGCATGGTCCTCTGCTAGTGGGGTGGGTGCCCAGGGACCCCTGCCTGTGGCCAGCTTTCTGCTGATGAACATGCTGCTTGTATTGTTTTAGTAAAACAGACTTTTGGTGAATAAAACAAATGCATGTTTGTTGTATCCCCCATACAAAAAGATTCATAGAGAATAAACATGAAAAATGTTTAGCTGTAGTAATCATTAAGAAAATACAAATGAAACCTACACTGGCATATCACCACATATCTGTACCTGTTAAGATGCCTCATTAAAACAGATAACATTCAGTGCTGGGTGGGCTGTAGAAGCAATTGGAGGTGTCAAATACTTCCTGTGGATGGAAAAACACCAGCTTGCCAGTTTTTAAAATCAGTTCAAAAATACCCTTACATGATTATCTAACAACCCTGCTACAAGGCATATATCAAATAGAAGGTAAAAATTAGTTTCACACAAAAGTCTGCATAAAATGGGCAGAGGAGATGGCTCAGAGATTAAAGGCACTTGCTTGTAAAGCTTGGAAGCCTGGATTCAATTACCCAGCACCCATGGAAAGCCAGATGCACAAGGTGGTGCATGTGTCTGAAGTTCATTTGAGTGGCATGAGGCCCTGGCATGCCCATATGCTCTCTCTTTTTCTGTCTCATAAATATTAAAAGTCTGCATAAAATTTTGTTCTCACCTGGACCTTTAGTTCAGTGTTTAGTGGCAATGTTGGGAATGGATATCCTTGACGTTTTAGAATTTAACTTTAGTTCTTTTTATGAGAGAGTCTTATTATATACTCCATGCTGACTGAAACTCACTATAAAGCCTAGGTTGAACTCAAACTCAATATCCTCCTGCCTCTGCCTCCATAGTATGGGATTACAGGCATGTGTTCTGGCATCAGAATTCTTGACTGCTTTTTGAATTCTCAGGAAAGAACTCAGTCTTTCAACAGTGAATAGTGAGTTAGCCATTGGTTTCTATAGATGCTTCTTATAAGCTTAAGGAAGCACCAATCTATTTCTACTCTGCTGAAGGATGTAGACGTTGTCACAAGCTCTTTGGGTACCTCATGCCATGATTTTGTGGTTTTCATTTTCTTAATGTGGTTGCCTGGATGGTGGTATTGGCTAGTTTCTAAAGGTTGAAGCAGCGTATATTCTTATATTTCAGGCAACTGCTTTCTGGCTATTATGTATTATCCCTCTTCTTTTTGCTCCATAGATCTACTTAGGATGTTCTCATATCTTTCTCTCTTCATGGGAGACACTGCTGTGGAGTCTCCTCACAGTGTGTCCCCTTTATACTTCTGACACAGGAGATGCTGCCCTGGAGTCTTTGTCTCACAGTGTCTAGCTGGTTTTGGACTCAGAGCCACACTGGACTTATGAATTGAGTTGGAAAGTATCCCCTTCTTCTACGTCTGGTAGGGCTTGTGTATAATTGGTATTGTTTACTTCTTAAATGTTGGGTTGAATTTATCATTAAAGAAACAGGACCTTATTATTATTTTTTTTATTTATTGGTTATATCCTTATTTTTTTTGACTTTAATTTTCTCACTTTTTTTTTCTTTTAAAATTTATTGTCCATAATGAGTTACAACATTTAGTGGGCAAACAATGAGTTGTTATCGCCAATTCCCCGCTGCCCTCCCCTCCCCCCTCCACTGGATAACCTCGTCTGGATCAGTCCTTTTGACAGGGGACCATGGATTGCCTAGTATTCAGCCAGGTTCTCCTGGCCATGCCTCTGGATAATCTCTCCCACCACGGCTCTTACAATCTTTCCGCCCCCTCTTCCGCATAGTTCCCTGAGTCGTGGTGGATGAGTATTAAAGGCTGCTTTAAGGTTGTGAGCTTAGGGGTCTATGTGTCGAAATCATTGGTTTCTGTCTCACTGGCTTATCCTTTGTTGATTTAATGGCTGTGGCTGTGGGCCCCTTGTTCATCCCGTCATTCTCTGCGGGGTTCCATTTGGATCCTCCACGATATGACTGTGGTGGCTCCTCTCTTGCCAGAATCTCAGCTATCGGCCTACGGTTGGTTGGTAGGGTTAGATGGGCCCCAGCTCTCTCGCTGCATCCTAAAAAATACAAACACAATCTCCATCGGAGAGTGAGATCAGTGTAGGTTACAAATATACACAATTCTGGATTACCTAGATTCTATTTTTAGTAGCCTCCCTGTCACCCGCTCCCATAGTGCATCTTGTTTTGGGAGCCCAAGAGTACGGGATCCGGTAATTATCACCATGAATCCCAAGTTCCAGACAAGGGATCCCCCTCACTAAGTGGAAAATTGGTCGAATTTGAAAGCTGTTGATTGTCTCCCCCAGGCCCAGGCTCCTCCATTACACAAGTGCTCCTTTGTTGGTTCGCTGTTCCCTCCCAGTAAGAGGTGTGGTCTGCCTACTCATGGCCGCAGATTGTGTTTCGTGTCAATCGTCTCTGTTTACTCCAGCTGTTATTGATCAGTTTCCCCTGGCAGCCTGTGCAGTGCCTTCCAGCATTACACTAACTGCCTTCTGGGGGCTGGATACCATTCCGGACGAGGACCTTATTTTTTTGTTGGCTGTATTGTGTTGAATCCATCAACCTCAGATTAACATCTGTTTTTATTTTTAAATATGTTATTTGAATGCAGAGAGATAGCTGCAGAGAGAGAGAAAGAGAAGGAGAGAGAGAGAGAGAGAGAGAGAGAGAGGGGGGGAGAGAGAGAGAGAGAGAGAAAGTATGGGTATGCCAGGTCCACTAGCATTGCAAACAAACCACTTTGTGCATCTGGCTTTATGTGGGCACTGGGGAATTGAACCTAGGTCATTAGGCTTTGCAGGCAAATGCCTTAACCACTGAGCAATCTCTTCAGCCCCTTACCATCTGATTCTTTTTAAAAAAATTTTAATATATATATTTATTGACCATAATGAGTTACATTATTTAGTGGGCAAACAATGAGTTGTTATCCCCAATTCCCCAATGCCCCCCTCCCCCATCCCCAATCAGCTGGAAATCCTCTTCCGTGGGTCCTCTGGATCAGTCCTTGTGGCAGGGGACCATGGATAGCCTAGTACTCAGCCTGGTTCTCCTGGCCCAAGTGTGTTGTTACTGAGGGGTGTCATGCCTCTGGATAGTCTCTCCCACCACGGAAATGTGTAGCCCAGGCTGGCCTCGAACTCCTGATTCTCCTGCCTCTGCCTCTTCAGCAATATCCTACCGGCGTGTGCCACCACAACCGGCCCATCTGATTCTTGATTTCTCCCTGTGAATCATTGGGTAAGTTACTCATACTCTCTGGGCATTAGTTTCCTTATCTATAAAATGGGTAATCATGAAGACTAGTTATGTGCACATTATATTCAAATTATATTACCCGATTTCAAAAGATACTACAAAGTTGTAATAATCAAAACACATTGGCATTGACATGAAAAGAGACATTAAGAGCAGTGGAACAGAATAGAGAACCTGGAAATAAGCCCACATATCTATATTAGTGAAAACATGTTAAAGAAGGGATACTCTTTGAATGAAAGTTAATGGTTTTTGGGAAATTGAGGAATAAAATTGGACCTGTTCAACAATTTCAAAAATCATCTCAGAATGGATTAAAGATTTAAGATTATAGCAACTAAAATAAAACTATGGGAAAAGCTTTAGGAGAATGGAGAAAAATATTTTGAATAAGACCCCAAAAGTACAAAAAAAAAAGTTGAAAATGAGATTTTAACATAAATCTGTCCTCCTAGCTTTATTTTAGGACTATATGAAACAGGCAGGAAGTATGAAGTGTCTATCAACTGATGAGTGGATAGAAATCTCCCACATAGGAGTTAACAAGCATGGGGAACAACCGTCAGGGTGACAGGACAGCCTGCAGAATGGATTTATATGACAGAAGGTTAGTAACTAGATTACGTAAAGAAGATTTGAAAGATCAATAGCAAAGTTCTCACAAAATTCAATTAAAAATAAACACTTCTCAAAAGAAGACATACAACAGACCCCCTATATGCCCCCTGCCATGAGTGAACTTACCATTGGCATCTTCTTGCCCCCAACCAAGATGCAGGTAGATTGCAAGGGACTCAGGAGCACCAGGGAGCACAGGCCCTGGCCCCAGATGAAGGTAGGTCTTCAGGGGTCCAGGAGGATCAGTTGGCCTGGCCAGGTCCCTGCTCCCTGGTGAGCCCCCAGTCAGCACCATCCTTCCCAATACTGAAGTGAGTAGGTTGCCAGGGAAACAGAAGCACCAAGCTACCAGGATGGGCTCTAGCCCCTTGTGAGCTTGTGATGTCAGTGTCCCTCTTCTTCCCACCCCACAGGCATTAGGCCTTCCTAGATCAAGAGGAACAGGCCCAGTGAGTTGGCAGTTATGGGAGGCCTGGCCCCATCACACCCTGTGGCCTCCAATGGAGTTACCTTCTCCCCAAGACAACGGGCTTTTCTGCAGAGTAAATCCTAATGCAAAACTAGCAACACAGGAAACCAAGGCAAGATACCCACACCTAGCCCCATAGCTGAAGCCTGCAATGAGAACTTCTTAGAGGAAATTCGATCAAAGAATACTCAAACAAGACCATGCTGAATATATAAAACAATCTTAAAGAGGACATAAGAATGCCTGAATGAAATGCAAGAGAATCAACTAAAAGAACTCAGTAGACACTGGAATGATTTAAAAGTCAACAATGGACAAATGCCTGAATTCCAACAGAACACCATTAGCTGAATAGAAGAAAGTCAAACCAAAACATGAAAACAGAACTCAATAAAGAGATAGAGATGCTGAAGAAAAACAAAATGGAAATAAAAAACAAAATAATTAAAAAGCTCCAAGGGAAAGCCATACCAACATATTTGATCCTGTGGACTTGAGAACAAGGCATAGGAAACAGATCAGAAGGCCAAAATCAATGACAAGTTCATAAAAACAGAACATGAGAAAAATGTCAGGCAACGTATAAAGACCAAATATTTGAATCATGGCATAAAAGAAGAAGAACTTTAAGGTCAAAGGCATAGAAAAGATTTTCTTTCAATAAAATAATAGAAGAAAAGTTTTCAAATTTTGTGAACAAGATGACTATCCAGGTACAAGAGCCATAAAGAATGCCAAAATAAACAGGACCAGAAAAGAAATTTTTTATAGCACATTATAGTTAAAACCCTGTTGCGGTCAACTTTGTAGTTGCTGCACAGAAAGAACCCAAGCAAAAGCGGCTTATGGAGGAATGAGTTTATTAGGCTTATGGACTCGAGGGGAGACTCCATTCTGGCAGGGAAAACGATGGCATGAGCAGAGAGGTGGACATCACCTCTGCCACAGCACTGGAAACAGCAGCAGGAAGGTGTGCCAAACTCTGGCAAGGGGAAGCTGGTTTATAATCCCCATAAGCCCGCCCCAACAACACAGCTCTAGTGAGGTTCTAATTCCTGAATTGCCATCAGCTGAGGATTGATCTATCAGAACACATTCATTTGTTT
>PVHP010044692.1:0-13986 GCA_004024765.1 Zapus hudsonius | reverse complement strand
CCCCCAACCTCCAGCCTCCAACGCATCTGCCCAGATCCTTTTCTGCTCCTGAGGAACCCATCAGCCTCTCTATCTGTGCCCAGAGAACCCAGCAACACTAGTTCGAAGGATCTCAGCGGCCTCACCCCCTGCCACTCCCCCCACCGACCCATCCCCTGTGGGCATGTTCCCCTCGCCTGCCCAATCCGTTGGCCCAACCCCCTATACCCACGACATCTGGGGTCTGCTACCCCTCTCCATGACCACCAACCCCCACAGCCCCAACAACTGAACCCGCACCCGTGCCCACTGCCGTCTGCCATCCCCCACGACTGCCGACCCCTGCAGATATCTCAAAGGCATTCCTCCAAACACCTCAAGTGGAATCGAAATGGGCAGACCTCAACACAAGAATATTACACCAGCTGAGGAAACTGCACCAAATGACAACAACAACATCACTAAAGAGAGAGAGAAGAAGCAGGCCCAGGATGACATGATGCTAAACCCTGATCATACTGGCACAGATTCTAAGGAGAACTTAATGTTAGTCATGCAAGAAAAAATGGACCACCATATTGAAAGGGTACAAAGTCAATTGATTAGGTTTTCCACCAGGCTTCATATATTAGAGGAAAACCAAAAGGACATCAGAAGAGACATATCAGAACTAAAGACAAGCCAACAAACTGAAGGTATCAAATACCAGCTTTACAAATTAACCAAAGACATCTGCAAATATAAGAATGACAGTCAGGAAGAAGTATTTAAATCAAACCTTGAAATGAAATCACATCTCAACAGGATAATAGAAGCAACTCAGAAAGAAGTTGCAGAAAACAAAAACCACATTGAAATAATAAGAACATTCCCTAGAATCTCTTACCAACAGGATCAATCACTGGAAAAACAGAACCTCAGACATGGAAGACAGAACAGAGGAGAATTCAAGGGAAATCAGAACCTTGACAAAATTCAAAAGAGCAAGTGAACAAGACTCAAGGGAAATGTGGAGTACCATAAAAAGACCTAATCTCAGGATCATGGGGATCACGGAAGGAGAAGAAAACCAAACAAGGGGCATAGAAAATATTTTCAACAGAGTTATTCAAGAAAATATTCCATACTTGGCAAGAGATAGTCAAGTACAACTAAAAGAGATATGGAGGACCCCAAACAAATTGGACCAAATGAGGAACACCACAAGACAAATGCCAAACATTGAGGATAAAGAGAAAGTACTGAGAGCAACGAGAGAAAGGAAACTCACATATAAAGGAAAACCCATCGTAATCACGTCAGACTTCTCCATAGAAACTTTAAAGGTCAGGAGATCTTGGAACAAAGTGATACTAGGCCTAAAGAAGAATGGATTCCAACCAAGATTACTCTACCCAGAAAAGTTGTCCATCATAATTGATGGAGGAATTTAAGTATTCCACGAAACTAATCAGCTTAACAATTACTTGAGGACAAAGCCAAACATTCAAAAGATACTTCATGAGACATCCCTTGCGGATGAAACAAACAACCGACCCCAGGAAAGGAACAGCGAACAAACAAGGTAACACAAAAGATATAGCAGCAACAGCTCAGATAACAACGTCCATATTCTCTACAACATGGCAAACCTCACAGTTATAACTTTGAATGTAAATGGACTCAACTATCCCATAAAAAGACACAGGATAGCAGGTTGGATCAGGAAAATGGACCCTTCCATCGGTTGCCTTCAAGAAAAACACCTTATCGCTAAAGACAGTAACCTACTGAGAATAAAAGGGTGGAAAACAATTTTCCAGGCATGTGGGAAAAATCAAAAAGCAGGTGTGGCTACTCTAATATCTGACAAAATAGACTTTAAGCCAACAGCAATAAAAAAAGACGATGATGGTCACTTCCTACTCGTCACGGGAACGATACAGCAATAAGACATCACTATACTAAATATGTATGCACCAAAATGCAAGGGCCCCTCATTTAATTAGGCATAAATTACTGAAAAGCAAAGCAGATATAGATGCCAACACCATCATAGTAGGAGACTTTAAGACTCCACTGTCATCCCTAGACAGAGCATACAAACAACAGATATGCAGGAAAATCCAACCACTAAATGGCACCATAGACAAACTAGGGATAACAGACATATACAGAACATTCCACCCCAAGGACACAGATTACACATTCTTCTCAAAAGCGCATGGAACTTTTTCCATAATTGACAATATACTAGTCATAAGTCATCCCTCAGCAAATTCAGAAAGATCAATGTAATCCCCGGCATCATATCAGACCACAACACATTAAAGCTAGAAATTAACAATGGGAGAAGATCCAAATTTCAAAAGATATTGGCGACTGAACAACTCACTGCTTAACAATGAATGGGTTAAACAAGAAATCAGACAGGAAATCCAGAACTTCCTAGAAACAAATGAAAATGAGGACACATCCTTTCAGAACTTTGGGGCACAATGAAGGCAATTCTAAGGGGAAATTCATTGCTCTAAATGCATTCATAACAAAGACAGAGAGGTCTCAAATCAACCAACTATCCTCATACCAAAGGTCATTAGAACAGATGGAAAAATCCAACCCTAGGAACTCGAAACGCAAGGAAATAATTAATATCAGAGCTGAGATTAATGACTTGGAAACAAAGAAAATGAATGAAAAAATAGACAAATCAAAGAGGTGGTTCTTTGAAAAAGTCAATAAGATCGATAAACCCCTGGCCAACTTAAACGAAAAAATGAAAAGGCCCAAATTGACAAAATAAAAAATAAAAAGGGTGAGATCACAACAGATCCTGAAGAGAATGGATGTATCATCAGGTCATACTTCCAAAACCTCTACTCCTCAAAACCTGAGAACCTGGAAGAAATGGATAAATTCCTGGACACCTACCAACTTCCAAAGGTCAGACCAGAGCAGATAAATCCCCTAAACAATCCAATAACAATCACAGAGATTGAATCGGTAATCAGAAACCTCCCCAAATGGAAAAGCCCAGGTCCTGATGGCTTCTCAGCTGTATTCTGCCAAACTTTCATCAAAGAACTGAAACCTCTCTTTTTGAAGCTTGTCAGGGACATAGAAAAAGGGGGTAGGCTCCCAAACTCCTTTTATCAAGCTACCTTCGCCCTAATTCCCAAACCAGGCAAGGATGTAACAAAAAAAGAAAACTACAAAACCATATCCCTGATGAACTTGGATGCAAAAATCCTAAACAAAGTCCTAACAACCCAAATACAAACCCATATCAAGTCTTTAATTCACGCTGACCAAGTTGACGTCATCCCAGGGATGGTACAACATACGAAAGTCAATAAATATAATTCACCACATTAACAAACTCAAACGCAAAAACCACATGGTCATCTCAATTGATGCTTAGAAGGCTTTTGACAAAATTCAACACCACTTATGTTCAAAACCCTTGAAAGGATTGGCATAGATGGACTATACCTCAACATGATAAAGTCAATATACAGATCTCCTAAAGCACAAATCATCCTCAATGGGGAACGACTCAAGGAGTTCCCTATGAACTAAGGAACAAGACAGGGATGTCCACTCTCACCACTTTTATTTAACATAGTGTTTGAAGTTCTAGCCCACGCAATAAGACAAGAGAACAGCATAAAAGGGAAACAAATCAGAGAGGAAGAAGTCAAACTATCCCTCTTTGCAGATAACATGATCTTATATATATCAGATCCAAAAAACAGTATTAGTAATCTCCTGAAGGCGATCAATGCCTTCAGCAGAGTGGCAGGATATAAAATTAACACGCATAAATCAGTAGCCTTTCTATATACAGAAGACAAGCATTCGGAAAAAGACATCAGAGAAACTGTCCCGTTCTCTATATCCTCAAATAAAATTAAATACCTGGGAATATCACTAACCAAGGTAGTGAAAGACTTATATAAGGAAAATATTGAAACACTCATGAGGGAAATAGAGTAGGATGTGATGAGATGGAACGACATTCCATTCTCATGGATAGGGAAAATCAATATAGTAAAACTGGCAATCCTGCTGAAAGCAATCTACAGATTCATTGCAATGCCAATGAGAATCCCAACCTCGTTCTTTACAGACATTGAAAAAAGAATCTCCAAATTTATTTGGAAGGGTAAGAGATCTCGAATAGCTAAAACTATTCTAAGCAAAAAAATTACAGAGGAGGTATCACCATACCTGACTTTAAAACATACTACAAAGCTATAGTAACTAAAACAGCATGGTATTGGCAGAAAAACACAGTCTGACCAGTGGAATAGACTTGAAGACCCAGCCTTTAATGCAAGTAACTTCAGCTTGTTAATCTTCAACAAGGGTGCCAACAATGTATGCTGGTCCAAAGATAGCATCGCAAACAAATGGTGCTGGACAAATTGGATAAACACATGTAAAAAAATGAAATTAGACCCACTTCTTTCACCATTTACACAGATCAACTCCAAATGGATCAGAGACCTCAATATCAAGCTTGTAACCCTGAACACCCTGGAAGAATAAGTTGGAGGAACCCTATATGAGTTAAGAGTAGGGAACAACTTCCTGAGAAAATCTCCAGTAGCCCAGGAAGTGCAATAGTCACTTATCTAATATGATTTGATCAGGCTCAAAAGCTTCTGTACAGGCAAAATCACCATTCTCAAAGTCAATAGACCCCCTTCATATTGGGAGATGATTTTCGCCAGCTACAACATGGACAGTGGCCTAATTTCCAGAACCTACAGAGAACTCAAAAAAATTAATAGCAAAAATCCAAATTGCCCCCTCACAAAATGGGGCACTGATCTCAACAGAGAATTCACAGAGGAGGAAACATGAATGGCCTTTTCTCACCTGAGAAAGTGCTCAGCATCCCTAAGAATCAGGGAAATGCAAATCAAAACCACATGAGATACCACCTTACCCCGGTCAGAATGGCAATAATAAAGAAAACCAACAACAATCATTTCTGGCGAGGATGCCGGGAAAGACGAACCCTCATTCACTGCTGGTGGGATTGCAAACTTGTTCAACCAATATGGAAAGTAGTGTGGAGACTCCTGAACACAAAAGACAGAAATACCAATGGACCCAGCTATCCCTCTACTAGGCATCTATCCACAAGATGTCAGATCTCGACGCAGAAATATTTGTACAACTATATTTATAGCAGCTCAATTCATAATAGCCAAGTATTGGAATCAACCAAAATGCCCATCCATGGAGGAAAGGACAGAGAAACTGTGGTATATTTACATGATGGAATTTTACTCAGCTGAAAGGAAAAATGATATATCGAAATTTAGGAATAAATGGTCTGACTTTGAGCAGATCTTTCTAAGTGATCACTCAAAAGAACAGAGAATAGAACGCCACATATTCTCCCTTATAAGTGGTCCTTAACCAGGATAACCGTGTTCTTAATGCTGACTAGTAGAATGAAGTGAGAGGTTATGAATGAGTGGTAAGGGATGGGGGAGGGGAATGGCTTAAGCATGAGAATAAACCATACTAGGTTCAAAAACATAAAATCCTCACGAGCATACTGTAACCTATTGAGTAAGTAGTGAGCTGCGACTGGCAAGAGGGGCCCTGAGTGGTAGGGGAGAGAGCCTAAGCCTGTGAATAAATAGATCAGCCTGACAACCCCTGGTTCCAACCACTGGTTCCTTCCCTCACTGAGCTGTTGAACAAAGCGAATCATGAGATTCCAACTACAAGACAGAATTCTGTCAAAGCTCTTGGGTGCCCTCACCAGGACTAAGGCCAAACCCTGTTGCTGAATAAACCACAGAATGCCATTAGTCAGCATCGAGAGACCCTTCAATGTCCAGAACGGTATCCAGACCCAGAAGGCAGTTAGTGTAGTGCTGGAAGGCACTGCACAGTTTGCCAGGGGAAACTGATCAATAACAGCTGGAGAACACAGAGACCACTGACACGAAACACAATCTGCATCCATGAGTAGGCTGACCACACCTCCTACTGGGAGAGAACAGAGAACTAAGAAAGGAGCACTTGTGCAATGTAGGAGCCTGGGCCTGGGGGAGACAATCAACAGCTTTCAAATTCGACCAATTTTCCACTTATTGAGGGGGATCCCTTTTCTGGAACTTGGGGTTCAGGGCGATAGGCACTGGATCCCGTACTATTTGGATCCCAAGATAAGATGCACTATGGGAGCGATTGACGGGGAGGCTAAAAATTAGAATCTAGGTAACCCAGAAATGTGTATATTTGTTAACCTACACTGAATCACACTCTCTGATGGAGATTGTGTTTGTATTTTTCAGGATGCAGCGAGAGAGCTGGGGCCCATCTAAACCTACCAACCGACAATAGGCTGATACCTGACATTCTGACAAGAGAGGAGCCACCACAGTCATACCAGCGAGGATCCATATGGAACCCCACAGAGAATGACGGGATGAACAGGGGACTCACAGACACAGACATTCAATCTACACAGGATAAGCCAGTGAGACAGAAACCAACAATCTTCGACAAAAAGACGCCTAATCTCACAACCTTAAAGTAGCCTTATTACTCATCCACCATGACTCAGGGAACTATGTGGAAGAGGGGGAGGAAAGATTGTGAGAGACGTGGTGGGGGATATTATCCAGAGGCAGGGCCAGGAGAACCTGGCTGAATAGTAGGCTATCCATCGTCCCCTGTTACAAGGACTGATCCAGACGACCCATGGAGGAGGTTATCCAGCGGTTTGGTGAGGGGGAGCAGTGGGGAATTGGGGATAACAACTCATTGTTTGCCCACTAAATATTGTAACTCATTATGGTCAATAAAAAAAAAAATCCTACTCAGGAGGTATTACCATGCCTGACTTCAAAACATACTACAAAGCCAAAGTAACAAAAACAGAATGATACTGGCATAAACAGAAAGACAGATCAGTGGAACAGAATTGAAGACCCAGCTTTGAATGGAAGTAACTTCAGATATTTGGTCTTTGACAAGGGGGCCAACAATGTACACTGGGCCAAAGATAGCATCTTCAACAAATGGTGCTGGAGGACTTGGATAAACACGTGTAAAAAAATGAAATTAGACCCACTCCTTTCACCGTGCACAAAAATCAACTCAAAATGGATCAGAGATCTTAATATAAATCTGGTAACCGTGAACACCCTGGAAGAAAAAAATAGGAGGAAATCTATATGAAATAGGACTTGGTAAAAATTTCCTGAGCAAATCTCCAACAGTCCAGGAATACAACAAACACTTAACCAATGGGACCTGTTCAGGCTCAAAAGCTTCTGTACAGACAAACAAACCATACTCAGAGCTGATAGACACCCTTCAAATTGGGAAATTATTTTCCCAGCTACAACTCAGACAGAGGCCTAATTTCTAAAACCTACAGAGAACTCAAAAAAAATAATAACAAAAACCCAAAATGCTCCCTCACAAAATGGGGCACTGATTTCAACAGAGAATTCATAGAGGAGGAAACACAAATGGCCTTGACTCATTTAAGAAAGTGCTCAGCATCCTTAAGCATCATGGAAATGCAAATCAAAACCACAATGAGATACCATCTTACCCCTGTCAGAATGGCAATCATAAAGACAACCAACAACAATCATTGCTGGAGAGGATGCGGGGAAAAAGGAACCCTCAATCACTCCTGGTTGGATTTCAAATTTGTTCAACCATTATGGAAAACAATGTGGAGACTCCTAGATAGAATGGACATAGAACTACCAATGGACCCAGCTATCCCTCTACTAGGCATCTACCCGCACGATGCCACATCTCAATGCAGAAAATTTTGTACAACTATATTTATAGCAGCTCAATTCATAATAGCCAAGAATTGGAATCAACCCCAATGCCCATCCATGGAGGAATGGACAACGAAACTGTGGTATATTTACATGATGGAATTCTACTCAGCTGAAAGGAAAAATGACACATCAAAATTTAGGAAAAAATGGTCTGACTTTGAGCAGATCTTACTAAGCGAACACTCAAAAGAACAGAGTATTGAATGCCGCATACTCTCCCTCATATGCAGTCCTTAACCAGAATAACTGTTTTCTTTATGCAGACTAGTAGAAAGAACTGAGAGGTTATGAATGAGAGGTAAGGGAAGGGGGGAGGGGAATGGCTCAAACATGAGGCTAAACCAAATTAGGTTCAAAAACATAAAATTCTCACGAGCATACTGTAACCTAATGAGTAAGTAGTGGGCGTCAACTGGTAAGAGGGGCCATGAGTAGTAGGGGAGAATGCCTAAGTCTGTAAACAATTGTGCAGTCTCACAGCCCCAGGTGCCTGCCACTGGTTCCTTCCCTCACTGAGCTGTTGACCAAAGTGACCCTTGAGGTTCCAAAAACAAGACAGAATTCTGTCAGGGCTCTTGAACGCCCTCCCCAGGCCTGAGACAAAATCCTGTTGCTGAAGAAACCACAGAATGCCATCGATCTTCATAGAGAGTTCCAGCGAGGTCTTGAATGGTAACCAACCCCCAGATGGCAGTTAGTGAAGGGTTGGAGGGCACTGCACAAGCTGAACAACGACAGCTGGAGTAAACAGACCAATGGCATGAAACACAGTCTGTGGCCATGAGTAGGCTGACCACACCTCCTACTGGGAAAGAAAAGCAAACCAAGAAAGGAGCACGTGTGCAATGGAGGAGCCTGGGCCTGGGGGAGACAATCAATATCTATTAAATTCGGCCAAATATTCCACTCAGTGAGGGGGAACCCTTGATTGGAACTGGGGATTCAGGGCGATATGCACCGGATCCCATACTCTTGGGCTTCCAAGAAAAGATGCACTATACGAGCGACTGCTGGGGAGGCTACTAAAAATAGAATCTAGGTAATCCAGAATGGTGTATATTTGTTAACCAATACTGATCTCATTCTCAGATGGAGATTGTGTTTGTAATTTTCAGGATATAACGAGAGAGCTGTGGCCCATATAACCCTTCCAACCGACCGCAGGCAGAAAGCTGAGATCCTGGCATGAGATGAGCCGCCACAGTCATTTGGTGGAGGATCCATTTAGAACCTCACAGAGAATGATTGAATGAACAAGGGACCCACAGCTATAGCCATTCAATCAATACATGATAAGCCAGTGAGACAGAAACCAACGAATCTCAACACAAAAACCTCTAAGCTCACAACATTAAAGCAGCCTTAATACTCACCCACCAGGACTCAGGGAACTGAGCGAAAAGGGGGTGGAAAGATTGTGAGAGCCGTGGTGGGGGAGAATATCAGAGGCATGGCACCCTTCAGTAACAACACACTTGGATTTCAAGTCATGAAGGTTGACACATAGTTTTTTTGTTTTAAATATATTTTTGACATTTTCATACATTTGTATTACATTTTGATCACATGTACCCTACATTATCCTCCATTATCACCATCAGTCCCATGGTATTCCTTCTCATCACTTACAAGTAGCTATGCTACAGGGGATAAAAGCTTTTTTTGTGGTACTCCAAATTGAACCCAAGGCCTCAAACATGCTAGGCAGCCCTCTTTTTACTTTATGAGGAAGTGTCTTAATTGTCCAGTGTGACCATGACCTCACTCTGTAGTCCAGGTTTGCCTTGAACTTGTGATGCTCCTGCCTCAGCCTCCTTAACATCTGTGATGACAGGCCTATACAACCAGGCCCATTTCACATGGTTTTCAAAGAGTTCTGAGAAAGGCTTTTATGCTCTGTGGCATTTAGTATCGCTCATACCTGGGTCTTGGCAAATATTTTGTTGTCAAAGGTTTTTTTTTTCTTTAAATAAAAGTAGTAATTCACTTCCGTCTCTCCATTTTAGGCTGTGAACCCTCTTCAAGGATAAAGTATATTAAGTATGCATGTTCTGGGAAGAGAAGAGTGTCTCAGTAACATAGCAGTAGGCCTTAAGCATTGATTGATTGAGTCAATGCTGGGTAAAGTTAGGGAAGGTTTTAGCCTCATGCTTGGAGGGAATTAGAAAGCTATGAGGAGTCCTTACTTTTTCCTAATATCACACCCAAATGTCAAAGGATAGATAAATGGAGAATGCATTAGTGCATCTTGGTGGTTTAAGGAAATCAATAAATATGCCAGTATGTGTTGTAAGAGAATTTATTTGCCACTAACTAGAAAAAAATGAATTCCTTATAATTGGGACAGCAAGCATCCTCTGAGGATAAAGATCAGTTAACTTGCATTTGAAACACTCTATATTGATTGTAGAAACTGTCATTTCCTCAAATAATGGTTTTTGTATTCACAATAGACAGTGTGATGATCTCCAGGTATGAATAGCAAAGATGGCCCTACACTAGTAAAGGCGACTGTGACATGGAGCACACCTGGTCAGAAATAGACCCAGTGGAAGTAAAATGCAAGGACTTTTGCCCACCTGTTTTGTCCTGCAACCTGGTTATAACTATTTTAATTCTAATACCCAGGTAGAGATCATTTATCTAATATGCCAAGTTTATAGCATAGCCTGAGATATTACTTAGCCTGGGACTTTGTGAAGATACCAAGTTAGTTGAAAAGAGATGAATCATGCCATGGAAAGGAAACTGCATCCATTTTACTTTTAAGTTGAATAAATATTTACTACAAAATCCAAATAGTATGCTGAAGGCTTTCATTTGTTTCAACTTCAGTTACTTCTGTTTAAGGAGCTAACAAATGTGCATGTGTGCCTCTCTCTCTCTGTGTCTCTCTCTGTGTCTCTCTTTCTGTCTGTCTGTCTGTCTGTCTCTCTCTCTCTCTCTCTCTCTCTCTCTCTCTCTCTCTGTGTGTGTGTGTGTGTGTGTGTGTGTGTGTGTGTGTGTGTGTGTGTGTGTTAGAACACCAGGGTCACTTGCCACTGCAAAAGAACTCTAGACACATATATCCTATGAGTCTGGTTTTAGGTGGGTACTAAGGAAATTAAAGCCTTGGCCATCTGGCTTTGCAAGCAAGTGCATTTAACCACTGAGCAATCTTTCCAACCCAATGTTTAGTTTTTTCAGTTCTTTGTATATTCTAGACATCAATCCTCTTAATTGACATACTTCTTATTTTCAGCTGAGACTTCAACATTGAGAATACATGTAAATCCCTATATGCTAGATCCAGAAAGAGGGTATTTAATATCTATAGGATAACAAAAACATGTTAGTCAGCTTTCTGCCTTTCTAAAAACATATCTGAGATGATTAACTTCTAAAAAGAAAATGTTTATTTTGGCTTACAGATTGTCAGAGCCGTGGTGGGGGAGATTATTCAGAGGCATGGCCAGGAGAACCTGGCTGAATACTAGGCTATCCATGGTCCCCTGTCACAAGGACTGATCCAGACGACCCATGGAGGAGGTTATCCAGCGGATTGGGGAGGGGAGGGCAGCGGGGAATTGGGGATAACAACTCATTGTTTGCCCACTAAATATTGTAATTCATTATGGACAATAAAAAAAGATATTTCTCCCACATAATAGTGGAGGATCTGGATCGGGACTTATAGTGCCATGCTTATAAGTCACAAGATAGAGTATGTTCTTCCTTGAAGAAAGGTCTGAGAAGGAATGTTCAGTAGTTCTCTCTGTTCTCACAGTGTATGGGACACTTTTTGCTAAGACTCACCTCCCCTACTCCTTTCTACCTCTTTCCCACCTTACTTTTCACCCACTTTTCCACTCTCTCTTAAAACAAAGCCCTGTGACTGTGGCGAAAGGAAGACACAGTCATCATGGTAGCCAATAGCTTTCTGGTGGACCTACATTGGCTCTGCAGAAGCCCCCCACTTTCTCCTGGACCCTGGAACTTTGGGCACTTCTTTTGCAGATTGAACACACCTTGTGTTTCAGATCTATCTCTTTTTAATCAGAATAGAGTCCTTATCCCATTGGAACTCCTTTCTCTCTGCCTTATCTTAGAGCCCTTCTTGTGAGAAATTCAATGGCATGTTTTTTTTTTGTCACTGTTTTGAATAATTGGAATATCAGAGATATTTGGGGTACAGAAAAGGTTACCAGGGGCCCTGTCATAGGCTTCTTCAGACAGGAGATGGGGAGGAGTCTGCAAATAGGCGATAGAGGACAGACAACCCACGACAGGAAATAGGAGGGAAATGGGGAGTAGTAGAAGGCCAAGCAAGGGATTAGGACACACATGGACTGAGCTGTGTGGTGTCTGGTTTTGGCCAGGAGTGGCACCCAGGCCCCTGGTAATGGGGGATGTAACCCACTAGAAGTCATAGGACAGGTTTGGGCACATACTGACCCTATACTCTTATATCTTTTCCTCTTTCGCTCCAGTATAGTTGAGATGAGCTGTATTCAAGATACCTCTAGGACCACCACTTGAATTAGACCCAAAGAGCCTCACAAGGAAGGTTTAAATCTTTTCCTGTCAGGAAGCCTGGCCACAATATTCTCTAGAAGGTGGCGAGAAATGGCTAGCACATGGCAGTTTTCATTACAATACAATTCTTCAACTTGGTCTTTTCTGTATAAGGGAGGGAAAATGGTCAGAAGTACCTTATGTACAACTATTCTTTTACTTTGGTTATTTCCCTAAATTGGCCACTACCTACCAGCTAGACCCAGCCACTCTTGGGGCTGTTTGTAATCCAATGTCTCAGCTCTCCAGTTCCAGCAACTAACCTTAAGGCTTATCATTTTGTATCCATCATTTTGATTCCAGACCCTCCTATGTCTACTGTTCTTTCTCCGTAACTGAGCTATGAGGCATAAAGAAAGAATTGAGCAGCTTTACTGAGGACCCAAATCAATACCTTCAGGTTTTACAACTCACCAGACAGTATAATTTATGCTAGAGAGATGTTATGTCAATAATAGATCAAAAACTGTAACTTCCATTGAGAGACAGAGGGTACTGACTCAGGCCATAGCAGTAGGAAATGAATACTGTACCATGTACTCTCAAGTTCTCAACTCTAGCATTCCTACTGGGACCGAGGCATTCACCTTGACTAACTCCAATTAGAACCAGAAAGACTCGCTGGGAGCATAGAATCATAGATATTTTCCCTATGGTATATTGAAGGGATCCACAAGGCTAGAAAAAACCCCTCCTAAACTATACCCAGCTGTGATAAAGGGAGAAAAGGAACCTCCCATTACTCCAAAGACTCAAAGAAGCATTAGGAAACCCACTAATGTAGCTCCAGAGATCATGGAGGAGGAAATACTCCTTAGTGACAAATTTCTAACCCAATGAGCACCTGATATTCATAGAAAGTTACAAAGGCTGGTGCCAAGTCAGGGTAGAGCTTTGACCAGTTGGTTTGGACTACAATATCAGTCTATTACAATTTAGACCTGGAGAAAGACAGGAAAGACACAGAGAAAATTTTTTTAAAAAGTAACAAAAAGGCTAGACAACACCAGGAAATTCTAGTGGTAATGAAAGGAGGCCCCATTCTGCAAAGAGTCTCTTGAGGCCTGCTTCCTCTGGGAACAAACTGGGTGTTGCGGTCAGTTTCCTTAGTTGCTGCACAGAAAGAACCCAAGCAAAAGTGGCTTGTGGAGGAATGAGTTTATTTGGCTTACGGACTCAAGGGGAGACTCCATACTGGCAGGGAAAATGATGGCATGAGCAGAGGGCTGGACATCATCTCTGCCACAGCACTGCAAACAGTGGCAGGAAGGTGTGCCAAACACTGGCAAGGGGAAGTTGGCTTATAACCCCCATAAGCCCACCCCCAACAACACAGCTCTAATGAGGTTCTAATTCCCGAATTGCCATCAGCTGAGGATCAATCTATCAGAATACATTCATTTGTTTGTGGGGGACACCTGGATCAAACCATGACAGTCCGCCCCTGGCCCCCACAAACTAATAATCATTCAAGATATAAACACAATATGTTCAGCTCAACTCTTAAGTCCCTGCAGCTTTCAACTGAGCCATAACACCAAAAATAAACCCATAATGGCACAGAACATTCACAATGCAAAACATGAGGCACAGCAAAAACAGATTGACCAATACAATACAAGATTTAAAACAAACA
>PVHP010044691.1:0-13985 GCA_004024765.1 Zapus hudsonius | reverse complement strand
ATCTTTAATCTCAGTACTTGCGAAGCAGAGGTAGGAGGATCAGTTAGTTGAGTTTTGAGGCCACCCTGAGACTACATAATGAGTTCCTGGGCTAGAGTAAGACTTTACCTGAAAAAAAAAACACAAAAAAATGATAGTTGGAAATAAAGCATATGAAATATGGTATATGGGATATGTGTCATTAGACAAATGAAAAATTAAAAAGGCATCATTACTCACCTACTAAGATGCCCCATCTCCAGAAAATTGGAGACATTAAATGATGCTAAGGAAGTTTCATTCACTGTTATTCACAGAGAGTGGTGGGCCATGTGACATAGCTTCCTTGGTTTCCTATAACCTACACCCTTAATAGGTATTGAGAAATCATTCTTAGGGTAACTAACCCCTGGATAATGAGTTTTATGTTCAGAGAAAGGTGCTCACCTGAATATTCATAACAGCTTTACTCAATGGAAGTTACCAAGATGTCCTTCAGCATGTGAATGGATAAATGAGGGAGCATCCAGAGGGTGAACTATTACTTAGAGATGGAATCAGCTTCCACACCTTCAAGTTCCCACTGAGAGCTTCACACCACAGAGAGTGGAGGCACTTGATGTTAGAAGAAAAAAAAAAAAAAAAAAAGAAAAGACTACCATGCAAGTCATCACAAAAAGTAAGACTGCATTATGTTCAATCTTGGAAGAAAGATACTAAAATAAGAAGCATTATTTTAAAGGAGAAAGGGTGGTTAAAATGAGTTTTAATTCGCCAGAAAAATTAAGGATATTTATACATCTAAAAGAGGCTTATGCATATAGCAAAAATCTATAAAATTAAATAAGAGGTAAAAAATGTGAATTCAGTGGGAAGTATTTGCTCTTAGTTACCAATAGAAGACCATTTAAAAATCTGCACACATATAGAAGTTCTTAGCTAGTTGTGGGTAAAGGTAGGCGGATCCCTGAGTTTGAGGCTAGTTTTTGGACTTCAGAGTGAATTGTAGGTCACTTTGGATTACTATGGAATCAACCCAAATGCCCATCATGGGACAAATGGATATTAAAGTTATGGTATGTATACACCATGGACTTCTATTCAGCAGTAAGGAAAAATGACCTAATGAAATTGGAAGAATAGTGGACGGGCTTGGAACAAATTATACTTAGCGCACTCACACAAGAACAGAGAGACGAACCCCGTATATTCTCCCTCATCTGCAGTTACTAACCAGGCTAAGCTGGAATAGTAAGCAAATCTGACATGTGAATTGAAAGACAGACAAAAGGGTTGGGAGGAATTGGAGTGGATGGGAGGGCAGGGGGAGATATACACTAATCTAAACCCATAATGAATCAATATCATAGAACCCATATTTTGGTACAGTAAACTCTGGAGGAAGCTGGGAGTATTGTATGGTAAGAGGATCACTGAAAAGCATGGGAGGAAGCCTAACCCCAAGACAAGTGGCTCTGGCCCCCCTGTCCCAGTAATTGGTTACTTCCCACACTGAGGGTAGAGACCTAAAAGGCCCACAAAAATAAGACAGGCTTATTTCAAAACTCTTGAATGCCCTCCCCAGACCAAAGATAAGACGCTATTGCTGAAGATAACACAGACAGCTGTCATACAACACCCAGAAATCGTGCTGGATCAGGAAAGGCAACCAACTCCCAGATGGTTAGGCTGTGTACCTACCACTGGAAGGGGTTACATGAGCTGCCAGGGGAAACTGCGAAAGAGAAAGCAGAGGTCAGTGATAAACAACACAGATTGATGTTATGACACTGCTATATGACAGAGACCAGCAATCCAAGAAGTGCTCATCTGTTCAATGGTGGCACTAAACCTAGGTGGGTAATCAATGGCTGATCTGCTCAGTGGAAAGGAACCCTTAACTGGAACTGGGATCCAAGGCAAATTCCTATGGAGAAGAAGAACCCTGATTCCAAGGGGAAGCCCCGCCAACCATGGGTTTACAGAATCTTACCAAAATAGTAATGTTTGTCTCATTTAACCTGTATTGATCTTACTCTCCTGTGGAGATTCTGTTTTTATATTTTATAAGGCAGTGAGAACCATGGACAACCCAATTCCTCTAACAGGACCTGAGATGATGGTTGACACCTAGGCAGGAGATGAGCCACCCCTAACTCCTCACCCAGGGCCCAAATGAAATGCTTCAGGAAGTAGCATGATGCAAGAGAGCTACCTCTCCAGCAAGTCAGAAAACCTATGAAAGGGCAATGGAGACAGACACTGAGGATATCCCAAATATTCCATAGCAGAAATCTAGACTCTTAAGATCCCAAGAGTAAAGCAGACTCACTAGTCACCTACCATGACTCAGAGAACTTTGCAGAAGAGGAGGCGGGAAGATTGCATGAGCCATGATGTGGGAAAATATCCAACAGCGAACCAAGAAAGGAGCACTCATGCAATGGAGGAGCCTCGGCCTGGGGGAGACAATCAGCAGCTTTTAAATTTGGCCAAATATTCCACTTCGGGAGGGAGAGCCCTTGACTGGAACTGGGGATTCAGGGCAATAGGCACCAGATCTCGTACTCTTGGGCTCACAAGAAAAGATGCAATATGGGAGCGATTGACGGGGAAGCTACTAAAAATAGAATCTTGGCAATCCAGAATTGTGTATATTAGTTAACCTAGACTGATCTCCGATGGAGAACTTGTTTGTATTTTTCAGGATGCAGCGAGAGAGCTGTGGCCCATCTAATCCTACCATCCGACCTTAGGCAGATAGCTGAGATCCTGACAAGAGATGAGCCATCACAGTCATATCGTGGAGGATCCATATGGAATCCCACAGAAAATGATGGGACGAACAAGGACCCACAGCCACAGCCATTCAATCAACACAAGATAAGCCAGGGTGACAGAAATCAACAATTTTTGACACAAAGACCCCTAAGCTCACAATAAAGCAGCCTTAATACTCACCCACCATGACTCAGGGAACAAGTGGAAGAGGGGGTGGAAAGATTGTAAGAGCCATGTTGGGGGATACTATCCAGAGGCATGGTACCCCTCAGTAACAACACACTTGGGCCAGGAGAACCAGGCTGAGAACTAGGCTATCATGGTCCCCAGCCCTAAGGACTGATCCAGACGACCCACGGAGGAGGATATGCAGCTGATTGGGGATCAGGAGGTGGGGAATTGGGGAATTGGGGATAACAACTCATTGTTTGCCCACTAAATAAGGTAACTCATTATGGACAATGAATATATATTAAAAAATAACCAGAGTCCTCGACCAGCTCAACAACAACAACAACAACACACACACAAAAAAAAAAAAAAAAAAAAAACTGGCTACTGCTTATACAATTCATAACCACCCATATCATGGATCTTTCCAGAAACCCCACTAAGGAGGGCCCTCAGTGGTTTGAGGGCAGGGAGGAGGGAAATCAGGTTACTACCATGATACTTGTTCACCAGGGTTTTCTAATTATTAACAATAAAAAAAAAAGAGCCAGGTGTGGTGGTGCACACCTTTAATTCCAATACTTGGGAGGCAGAGGTAGGAGGATCACAGTGAGTTCCAGGGCACCCTGAGACTGTATAGTGAATTCCAGGTCAGACTGGAATAGAGTGAGACCCTACCTCAAAAAACAAAAAAACAAACAAAAACATAAAAGAGAAAAAAAGAAAAGAAAAAAATTCTATAAAAAAGAAATAAAATAAAATATATAGAAGATATGAAAAAATATTAAACCAAATTGTTTAACTGCTATATGTAGACTAATTAAGTTCAACAGTTACAGGGCCTATGAACTATTAAATGACCCCGAAGCAAAAGTAAGTGACTTGTGGTAACTCATCATATTTCCAAACACTGAAAAAATATAAAACATATACCAAGCTCTTAGATCACAGTAAAATTCAGGCAGATATTCAATAGAGAAAAAGTAAGTGGGAAAAACCCCTTTGTATTTGGAAATTAGTCAATACGCCTTTAAAAATCTTGAGTCAAAGAAAAACGCACAAATGAAAACAAATATATTTTGAGATATGAAGAATGTCATTGAAATGGGACTTAATCAGAGATGTGAAATTGAAATACATAGATAAAGAAAGACTTAAAATCAATGTCTCAATGTCATAGGGAACCATGGTAATGAGTAAGGAAACAGCCTTCAAATTATATCTATAAAGATAAGGAAGGAAATAATAAAGATAATTACCGGAATAGAAAACAAGGGTGTCATAGAAAATTCTTGGGTGATGTCAGTGAGATTGCAGGCTAGAGGTGCCTGGCGTTCTTTCTTCCACAACAAAGGCCGAAATCAAGGGACAAATAACAGCTATTTTGCTGGAGGGTTGGAGGCAGCGTGCCAGAGTGAAGTGGGATTTGGCAGAAAAATGTGGAACAGGGAGATACATGAGGTCTTATAAGAAAAAGTTCTAAACACAAAGCATCTACCCTTCCTTCTCCAGATTAACTTTGAACGAAAAGGGACATTTCTCAATAGGAAAGCGTGGATGGGCACCTGCAGCTGTCTTCCTGAACAGCTCTGTCAATGGAAAATACCAACTGTGCTTTTAGGAAACTAGAAAATAGGTCTTTTATTTCATTTTATTTTATAAAATATTTCAAGTTGGTGTTTTCTTTAAAAAGACAGTGCTTGCTTCTGAGCCAAATAGGAGTGACCATGACCCACAAAATCATATTTAAGTTACCCTTCATGACATGTTCTAGTATGGAAATGTTACGTGAACTTCTACAATTACAGAAAAGAAAATCATGAATCACTAGGATTATAAATACATAGATGGTTTCATCGCATAGGTGACCTACAGATAGGCAGGGAAACTTACAGGATTCTGAAGTTGTCTTTATATGTTTATGCCATAATATGTTTAATATTATGGCTGCTGTAGGGTAGGTTTGTTAAGCTTTGTGATGTGGATGAAGAGAATTATTTGAGCAAATAGATGATTTGGTCAAATACAGAAGTTGATAGTAAAAGTGTGACAAAAAGGACCAAAGATAGTCCCAGATAGCTATATCTCAATATTCATGATGTCTGGGTCGTCTAAAATAAGCAGCCTATGTGATCTTTAACTTTGATGTAGCTGTTTCAGAACTTCACATCATGGATATTGGAGGCATTTGATGCTAGAGAAACATGTAGCCATGAAGGGCCTGTTAGCCTATTATGGTGAGCTGTTAAATATATGCCCTAGAGATATCCTGGTCGTCTGTGCCCTCCACCATCCAAGCTCCTGTTATGGGATGCCATCATCTTGAGACTCCACCCATATGGGGTTCTATGAGGCAGCTGGAGAGACCTGACAGATTGAACACTGCAAACTAGTCAGAAGCATTATCCAACATCTCGTTACCCTGGACTTGCCTGGAAAGCCATCCTTATGTAACTTGGCAGGAGAGTCCCTCTTCAAAACAGGTGGGCAAGCCTTTCTACCCAGATGCTATCTCGGAAACAATCTTGTAGCCCTACAAACCACCCTTGCTCAGATGTAGGGATGCAGACCTGAGCAGGAAAGGCTCAGAAAGGGCAGGTCAAGGATGTCCATCTCCACTCACTCACATTACAAGAGATAAGTGATAATTTGTCCATGAGTGGCTTACAATAGCCCCAGACACTCCCACAACATAAGGAAGTACCTGAAACACTTCCAATGTCTTGGTTTGAAGATACCCCAGAAAGCAACTAGGAAGTCGACTCTCCTACTCCAGCCCAACAAACATCTAGGTAGCCTTGTCTCAATCACATGGCCTACCAGGTCACAAGAAGAGGATAGATACAATGAACTTAACCATGGCCCTAGACAGCATCTTGGAAACCTGAGAAAGTTTGTCCTTGTAGAACACACAATGTAAGTGGTGAAGATCCTGGACATTGGCAGCTAATCTCACCCTTACCAATTACACTGTACCCAATATCTTTTTGTCACATGATATTAGCCTACCATGATGTGTCCATATGAAAATAAAGGACAGCATATTACTGCTCCTGTGCTAGATGTCCCTTCACCTTCCTAAACCTGTGTCTTTGTTACCTGTAGGCAATAATGGACATCTTTCACTCACACATTGGAACAGCATCCTCACAGATGTCTGTTAATCTGCTTAATCTGAGAAACTATATCCCTGCTTCTGGCACATTCTAACAAATAGTTTCCCATAGGCCATCTCTCCCCTGCTGCCATCACCCCAAAATGACTGCAGTTGGAGATTACTTATGCATTTAAGTGTCCATTTAGAAAACCAGCCTTCACAACCTGTCTAATTAACACCCTAGGACACAGCTTTCTGAGAAAATGTTTTATTCCAAAAGCTATTCATTAAAATTGGTAGAGGCAATAAGAATCAACCAAAATACAGTATACACAACAATGCCACATTTTGCATACTATTTTTTATGTTAACGTTAAAACGTGATAAAATAAAAAATGAAAATAAAAGTAGATGTCAAAGACAAAAGCAGAAATCAGTGAAACAGAACAAGAAAAAACAGAGGAAAAGATTAATGATTTTTTGGAAGTGATGCTGTTGAGAGAGCTGCTTAGTTTTACCTAGACTAAGGACAAGAAATTAAATACCTAGAAATAAATTTTTGAACACCCATCATCTTCTAAATCGAACCATGAAGACATAGCGAACCAAGTAGTCTCATAAGAGGTAAAGAGGTTTTTTTAGTTTATAAAGTAGCAGATTTTCTTCTGACACTTTCATGCACTCTTCATCTTGGTTAATTTCCTCCAATCTCTCCCCCTATTTTCCTGCCTGCTGTATCTTTCTGTGTCCTCTATCCCCTGTGACTCTCATAATTCATGTACTCTGTTTCCCTTACCTTCTCTTTCCCTCTTTTTCTCATCTTATGGGCCCCTTTCTAGTTTCCTCTCTGCTACCCACACTGACTCTTGCCTAAATACAACGTATGTAACATTGGAATTTTAAGTCAAGGATAATAATTTCTTGGTGCTTCTCATTTAAACGGTGATGATTTTTGTCCTTTTCCCTTGCAGGGGGGCTGAGCCTGAGTGCTTGTGCTAAGAAATGAGGGCAATCGAGATACTGTGTCAAGTCTAAGAATGAGTCAGACAAGACCCTGCAAGTATCACTGTACTACAGTGGGAAGTATGTGAAGACACCAGAGTGAAGGGTCCCTGAATCTCTGTACATTAACCAAAAATAGAATAGAAAGACCCTGTAGCTTTGCATTGTTGGCTCAGGAGAAGATGGAGTAGGAGTCCAAGATCAATGAGTTAGTAGTTTGAGGAGCAAGAGTCCATTTCAGTGCAAAGACAAAACCCTCAGGGAAAATCCACGTGGACTTGCTCCAACCATCATCCAGGTACCACAGACCTTCACATCACCCAAGTGATAGAATATCTAGTTGACTTCAGATCTCAGCTATTCTAGTCTTCTCAGATGGGACTGCAGGGACCATGGAGCAGTCAAACTTACTTCCCTGTGTCCCACCTACATTTGTAAGCTAGATCAAAGGTCTGTTGCTGTGCTCCTCTGAGTGTTTGGTGGTTTGTGATGAGGCAATAGAGTCAGTTAAACAGGCAATCTGAATATAGCTACATACAGGCGCTCCTGTTATATGCCAGTTTTCTGGGAATGCAAATCAGGTTAAATTTTGAGAAAGTAAATTTGTTCACATCTCCCATTTTTGAGTTTTCTTACTGGGTTACAGATATGGTGCCATATACCCATGATCCTAACACTTAGGAAGCAAAGGCAGAGGGATTGCTAATATGAGGGCATTCTGGGCTAGGTAGCAAGCGCCTTGACAAAACAGATAACAAAAATGAGGACTGAATGTATTTTTCAAAATGATGATACTTATAAATATGTGTCATAAAAATGTTCTAATTTTAATACAAAATATTTAGATTAGGTCAGGTCACTGTCATACTCATAAAATGCTTATTTTTATAGCACTTACTACAGTTATGATTTCAGATGCATTTGTGAAATTATGTGATGCATAATGTTTTCTTTTCAGCTTTAATTTTCTTGAGGGAAAGGGCCAGTCTGGTTTCAAGCATGATTTTATCTCAGCTACCCAGACTTAAAGTGTGTGGACTGAGCATCTGCTGTCCTGAGGATGAGTGCCTAGAAAAAATTTGGATTTAATGTAAACACGATCCCGTTCTGCTAAAACAACGAAGCTTTGAAATACTTGGTACAAAGATAAGAGAAAAAAATAAACTATAGAGAGCAGAGCTTTAAACCTTTTTATTGCCAATTTTCATATGTGCATAAAGATTTTGAATCAAAATCACTTTCAGCACCTTCTTTGGTTCTTCCTCCACATCCCCTTGTCACCAAATCCCTTTTTTTTTTTTTTTTGCTACTGGTCCTTCCACTCTGGTGTCTTTTCTTCCCCATCCCCTCTCCAAGATGGGATTTTCATGGGCCCAATAAGATGCAGGTCTGTGCAGATAATGTTGTACAATGTGAAGTCATAAATGCAATGTCTTCTTCATTTCAAAAACCATTCCAGAGCATTTCTTCTCTTGACTCTTTCCTGGGGTCCTTGTTCATTGGAGAGGATGATGGAGATACCTTCTTTAGTACTGAGCATTCAACAGTCAGTTATGTTTAGCATGTCTCCCTGGTAATCACCACTGAAGAGAAGCTTTTCTAAGCAAAGATGAGAGCAGCACTGATCATATACATAGATATTTTGAGGGCAGCTTGATGGGCAAAACAGCCAAACCGATATGGAAGCGTTCCCTCTGGGGTCTGTAATCTTCCAAGGCATATGCTTTTGACTAGGTGTTCAATACCAGGCATGAATTCCCTCTTGAGAAGTGGGCCTTGAATACAATCAGAGAGCAGTTAGTCACCCCCATAACAATATGCCATTGCTGCACAAGTAGTCTCTTAATACTTGGGTGGTGTAACTCAGGATCCACTGGTGGGTAAGATTGTTGATAATTTTTCTCTTCCAGGATGCTGCATAGGACTTCCCAGCATTGTGACTTCTAGCCAGCACAAAGGAGGCTTGGTTTCTTAGTGTCCTTTAACTGAAGCATGTAGTATCTTTAGTATCCAGGTCTTACATCTATTAAAAGTGGGTAAGAATGACTATTAAAAGTGGGTAAGAATGACCATTAGTAATAGTATTGCATTGGAACCCTTACCCACAACTCACAGGGAGGTATCCCACCACTAACAGTGGAATTTTATTTAACAATTTATGTTTTCTAAGAGCAGCGTTATCTGTCTAAACAGGGTACTTTTGTCCAAGGTCTGTTCTAAAAAATAATTTTTTAAATTAGCCAACAAAGAAGTAGGTTTCTATATCTTTCCATACATATTTAATGTTGGTTAACCTCATCCCACACGTCTATCCCCTCCTCTTCTCCATCTCCTTTATCTGTCCCCACTTAAACCTTTCTATAATCTGGACTCTAAACTTTACTATGGAGATACTTGCTCAGCCATGTTGCTAATCTCTTCACAATTACTAGAAAACAGAATTAGCCTGGATGCACGTTAACTCATGAATGGATAATGGTCTTGAAGGGAGGAGGAGAGGTCTTAAGAGCAGGGGACAGTAGAGTCAAAATTGAAGAGAGCGATCCAAGTGAATGCTCATTGTGTCCTAAAGGATCTCCTCTCAGATAGGAAGCTAGATAGGGCTGCCATCTTGAGGAAATTTGCATGAGAAGATGTGGATAGGGCCAGAGAATTTTATAAATAAGAAAATAAAATTCCAAGGCCCATAAATGAAAGGTAGGGGAAACACTTTAACAAAAATTGTGCAGCAGGGCTGTAAAATAGAATTTTTAATTTTCAGAGAAGGAGATTTTGACAGCTGTTTGAAAGTAGCAGGAATCCAAAACAAGAATAATTCTGACACTGTCATTTATGTGCCTCTCAAAATTACAACCACATCAAAAGAAGCATGGACTGCATAATAAAATACTTAAAATTGCCAAACAGAGTGAAGCAGACATGCCAATCAAATCAACATCGTGTGATTACTTTTCCTTTTGTAATTTGAAGGACAAACTACCGGATAGAAAACACTTTTTAAGTTAAGCTTGTTTCACATTTGTAAATATAGTGTTCATTCTTTTTAGAGTATAGGAGAACAGGTATTTTGAACATGAAGCAATTTGTGTTTAAATGATAACTATTGATACCACTGAAAACGAAACCTTGATACAGGAATCTTTAATGTAAGTAAACATGACATTGCAAATATCATTATCAAATGTTACCAGATCACAATAGATGTGTATATAAGAAATCCATACTAGTAATTTACTTATTTAATGAAGTCTACTTTGCAAGAATAATTAAAGATAAGTTTATGAGAACATGATGATGCATTTTATACTATGTTTAAGAATCCTATATTTTTTTAAAACAAAAGCAGTGTTCACATTATAATAAAATGTAAACCAGAGTCCCAAGTGTGCAGAATTCCCACAGTATTAAAGCAGGCTTCAGCCCTGTACATGATTCACAGTAAATATATATATGTGGGGTCTGGGACATGGATCATTTACACAGACATGTTTTCTTCTCATCATTTCTCGGTATTTAGTATCCATTGGAGATGCAATTATATGATTTTTTTTGTTTGTTTTCAAAACATCAGACAGGTCCCAAGTAAACTACAGTAATTCACCAGCAAGGATGTATAACTAACATGACACCGATAAGAATTTCATGGCAACTGGCCATCCTGGTGTCTTTGTGAAGAGTTCTTATCTCTAATTATAACACCTAACTTACTGGTTGGTTTGCCAAGTATATTGGGATCTAAGAGTGCTAATTGATTTGTCTTTTGTCATTGGGGAAAAGGTTGACTTTTCTGTAGAATGAGCTGTAGTTATAAGAAAAGAAGGTAAATGCTTGCCAGGTAGATAAAGAAGGTTTAAAAAATGAAAAAAAAAGTCGTTGCAAAGTGCAAGGAAATAAACAAAGGCTGGTGCTTTTACTGTGAAAAGTGCTAGAGTACTTACTCTCTACATCCTAGGACAGCAAAATTAATATCATGACTAGTGTTCTTCCGGGTCATGATAAGTCAAACAGCAACAGTAGTCATAGATCAATGACAGCAATTACAGTAATAGTAGTAGCAGCAGCAGTTTTCTTAAGACCTTGAGATTTTTCTAGTTTTCTAGTTGTTGTGATAAGATACTAAATAATATTATTGCAATGGTTGGAGTCAGTTTTCTGAAGGGAACACATGATACATTCATAAAGTTTGGTTGAAGTAGGTTTAGCTAAAGATTATGTATTTTCTTTCCTTGAATGAATGGACCAAAAAACAGATAAGACCCTGGTACAGTGGAAGTAGTCTTGACCCTGAGCTAAGGAAGGAGACATTGCACACTAGGAGCTGCTGCTGTGTGGGGGAACCTCCGACTAGGGTGGTGGCTCAGGGCACTTCAGGAGGCAGATCCAGTGTGTAGTAATAAGTCCAGAGTGCACACAGCACTTTCTCCTCCTAGCCTCTTCTATCCAACAGAGAGTCTTATGGGTGCCGTGGGGGAGATAATCCATAGAGAGCCTACACCAAGGACATGACTCAGACAGAGAAGTACAAAAAATTCGAGGAAGCAAAAAGAGAATGGCCAACTAGCTACAATAATAAATTATATTTACTTTGTGTTTTATATACCATAAACTCCGTAATGTCATTTAAATGTATTATTTGATCTTTAAGAAAATAATTGCCGTCCCTAATTTACAAATAGCAACACTGTCATAAAGTGAGCTGTGAATACCCCATTTCACATATAGGGAAAATGAAAAATCCAGTGGAGGTAGTATAAAATTGAAATAAAAATGAAAGTTATAGCTTTTTATTGGCAAGTTCATACAGGAGGTTAGAGATTCAATTTACTTTTCTATATAAAGGAAAGAACATATACTACAAATTGCTTCTCCATCTGCCATCAAACCATCAAAGTGCTCTAAAATCTCAGTAATTTAAAAATAAACAGAAAATCAGAACATTCCAGGTAGACTCAAAGCATAAATGGCAGTATTAGACCACTGCTCACAATGTTAGCAGAAAACTGACAGCAATAATGGTATACAACCCTCCCCCCAGCCGTCCCCCGCACACCAGGGCTCTATGGATTTATGGTGTGTGTGTACTTCCTCTGGAAAAGGATGCCTTTTGTACTTTCCTTTGAACCTAAAGATTCATTTTGTTTCTCTTTCCCCTTATTTATCTTTGGCTTGAGGTGCTAAGGTAGTGAACTCTAACTGTAATGGTAACCCTAAATTAAGCTCTTCCTGTATGATTTGGTAGGTGAGAAACTGAGAACAATTCTGTAAACACCAGACAGAAGCAGTCTAGCCATATGATTTAAGAATTATCTCTGACTCTCACAGAGCCATGAGGACTTTACCTCCAACCTGTCCCCATCCTTGAAATAGCTGGTGTTCTAAGAGTTCATGTACCTCTGCTTTCAAGGGTACAAAGACCATGTCCCCAGAGAGACACTTCGTTTTACAAGAGAAGCCCACAATATCTTATTTATGGAAGTTGCTTCTTGCGGCTTCCTGATTGCATCCTGTATATTCATGGAAGTTGCTTTTATCCTGTTTTGCCTGGAGATCACAGTCTAGTATCAAAAGAGAATATTACCTTCCTCAACAATTTATATGCATTTGTGTGCATGTACACAGAATGGCTTGTCTTCTATCCAATTTTGATAGAACCAGTTTCAGAATTGTTAGAGTTAAATTAATAAGGTATTCTGAAATATTCAAGATACTTTAGTCAGCATAATATATATATATATATATATATATATATATAGTGAAATACTCATTTTATTTAATAAGGATAGCAGCAGAGACACTTATAAAAACCGAAGTGTTGTTTTCTTTTTTCTTTTTTGCCCATAACAAAGAATAGAGTGAAATGACAAAAGTATTTTTTTCACAGTGATATTAATAACCAGGTGGTTTAGTAATTTTTTATAGATTCTCAGGAAATGAGAAAATGGAAACCCTGCTTAGTTATATGGCTTAGCTTCATTCTGATCTCCTTCCCATGAGATTTCCCCATCTGTGTTCTAGCTTTGATCTGGAGTCACAGAAAAGACGATGTATTTATTCAAGAGAACAAATGTTACTTTTGCTACGGACCCTGGGGAAACTCAGAAGAGGGCCATAGGCCTTGGGAGCACATTGAATTTCAAAATGTTGATGTGAATAATCCACGACGTATTTATTTCTTCTACTGTTAGAAGATGTACATGGAGGTGATGAACTCAGAAGGCTTTGTTCTCTCAGCATAAACTCTGTTCCTTTTCTAGTGGTTTCTATAGGCTAGCACCAGAAAATACTCTAAAAGGAAAACCTTGAGCACTACGTTTTGCTAATATCTATGTGTTTTGCTACTTGAGTTTCTGATGTTCCTGTTGAATATTTAAAAAAAAAACAAAACTACATACATACTCTGTAGATTGTTGATGATTATATGCTATATTATGCTGTGAATTTTCAAAATTTCTTAATACTATGGACTCTTTCCATGGGAAAGACTTTTCCTGGGGTGACTCAAACACATGTCTTCTCCCCAGGTAAGGCACAGATGACAGACCAAGGAACAATTACACAAAAATCAGTGTGGTGAACCAGTGAGTTTATTGGTGTTACTTACAGAGCAGGGTGAGGGCTTGCTTATAAGAACAAAAGATGACACAGACTCCAACGTAGCTGCACCAGAAGTCTCATCTGTTCCTGGATGAAGACCTCCCCATGGCTTCTTCAACTCAAAGGCTGCTGAATCACCAGAAAGCCACCTCAGCACAGGCGACAGCTCATGACAGCTGGAGCTCACTGCAGGCAGCTCTGTCTGAGAATCTCTCAGCCCCAAGAAGTTGTTTCCCTTTTATATAGCTTTAGAGAGGGGTCTTGTAAGCCTTTCCCAGATTTGTTGACTTCCTGAGACTCTGGAATTTCCTTCCTGCACTACCTGCCTCTCCCCCGAAGGAAATGATGTTTCTTTCTAGCT
>PVHP010044690.1:0-13987 GCA_004024765.1 Zapus hudsonius | reverse complement strand
ACGTCCGGAACGGTATCCAGCCCCCACAAGGCAGTTAGTGTAGTGCTGGAAGGCACTGCACAGTCTCCCAGTGGAAATTGATCAACAACAGCTTGAGTAAACAGAGACCACTAACACGAAACACAATCTGCGGCCATGAGTAGGCTTACCACACCTCCTACTGGGAGAGAACAGCGAACTAAGAAAGGAGCACTTGTGCAATGTAGGAGCTTGGGCCTGGGGGAGACAATCAACAGCTTTCAAATTTGGCCAATTTTCCACTTAGTGAGGGAGACCCCTTGTCTGGAACTTGGGAATCAGGGCTATAGGCACCGGATCCCATAGTCTTGTGCTCCCAAGACAAGATGCACTATGGGAGCAATTGACGGGGAGGCTACTAAAAATTAGATTCTAGGTAACCCAGAAATGTGTATATTTGTTAACCTACACTGATCACACTCTCCGATGGAGAGTGTGTTTGTATTTTTCAGGATGTAGCGAGAGAGCTGGGGCCCATCTATCCCTACTAACCGACTGTAGGACGATACTTGAGATTCTGGCAAGAGAGGAGCCACCACAGTCATACCGTGGAGGATCCATATGGAATCCCGCAGAGAAGGACGGGATGAACAAGGGACCCACAGCCACAGACATTCAATCAAGACAGTATAAGCCAGTGAGACAGAAACCAATGATCTTCGACACAAGCTCACAACCTTAAAGCAGCCTTAATACTAATCCACCACGACTCAGGGAACTATGCAGAAGAGGGGGCGGAAAGATTGTAAGAGCCATGGTGGGGTCGATTATCCAGAGGCATGGCCAGGAGAATCTGGCTGAATACTAGGCTATCCATGGTCCCCTGTCACAAGGACTGATCCAGACGACCCATGGAGGAGGTTATCCAGTGGAGGGGGGAGGGGAGGGCAGCGGGGAATTGGGGATAACAACTCATTGTTTGCCCACTAAATGTTGTAACTCATTATGGACAATAAAAAAAACCCCTCAAGTATTCTTAAGGTAAAGCCATGCAAACAGTACTTGTATATATTCATTTTCAGTAATTTATTTGAACCTATAGGGTTAATATTTAGAATGTACATCAAAATCTAGAATAGTAATGATGGTAATACCTAATAGATACCAGTGCTCTGTATTATCTTAGGACTTTTGGTATTTTGTAAGATGACATTTGAGTAACTCATACTTGAGTGCGTTGTTGTCTTTTTTTTTTTTTCAAGAGGTAGCTTATGACAATGCATTACCCCAGGCTTCTTCCTCAGAGCCGATTCTTCCAAGACTCCTCCTGCCTTAACTTTTCAAATCAGTTGTTTTTTTTTCCTTTGTGCATTTACATCTGACCTCTCTCCATCCAGATACAGAGCATCTCCTATATCTCTCATTAGTTGTAGAGGTTACCAGCTTGCATTTTGGTGGTGATTGATACTGAGATCAAAACTTAGCTCTGCTATTTTCCAGCTGTGATAATCAGGGTGAGTGCAAATCAAAAAAGAGGATATGTCAAGTGCTTGTGGGTGTGAAATAGGCTTAAATTTGACCCAACCATTTCCTGTTTTTGTTCCCTCCTTTTCTGTCCACTTGGCATAGTCAAGATTATTCTCCCCATTGGTAGCAGGCTCAATATTGCACTCCCTCTTAATTTTATACCAGAGTTTCCATCAGTGGATGAAGGGTAATCAGAGACTTGGAATGGTTACTACAAAATCCTGTAATTAGGCCGGTGGTAGGACATTATGGGTGGTTACAGGGCTGCAGGCTCCAGAAAATGGTTAGCGAGTTCTGCCAAGGAAGACACCATGCACAATTCATCCCCAAACCTATTTCAATACCCAGAACATCATAGGTACTGGGAAAATGTTGAAAGAATAAATTCACTGTTTCCTCCTGCCATCAGGGGTCCCAAACTGGGCTGGGGGATTTGACTGTGTAAATAAAGACTTTTAGTGCAATTTACTTCAGGACTGAAGATATTTTACTTGTCTTTACAATTTAAATGTGCTTTTAAATGCACTATTTTATTTAAGATAAGATTTTACTCCAGTCTATCTTTACTGAGCCTTCAGATTAAGTTATTCTCTCTCTCTCTCTCTCTCTCTGTATGTGTGTGTGTATATAGGTATAAACATCACACTGGTTTGCATTTGGAGGTCACAGGGTAACCTTGAGGTATTGGTCCTCACCTTTCACCTTCTTAGGAACAGGATCTCTATCATTTCATCACTGTGAACACTAGGCTAGATGGTCTGTGCGCTTCATGTTTCTCCTGATTCCACCACCCATTGCCATAGGCTATGGGATTGCAGACACATACACTTCTTGCATGTGGCTTTGCATGGTTCTTGGGATTAGAACTCTGGTCATTGACATTGTCAGGCAAACACTTTTAAGTACTGAGCCATCTTCTCTTCTCAACTCCAGTGTAATTTTCCTTAGTATAAATCTTTATCTATTTATCTATTATTTGAGAGGAGAAAGAGAGAGAGAGAGAGAGAGAGAGAGAGAGAGAGAGAGAGAGAGAGAGAGAGAGAGAATGAATGGGTGCACCAGGGTCTCTTGCCACTGCAAATGAAATGAACTCCAGACACATGCACCACTTTGTGCAACTGGCTTTAAGTGGTAATTGGGAAATCGAACCTAGGTTGTCAAGCTTTGCAAGCAAGCACCTTTAACTGCTGAGCTATCTCTACAAGCTCCTTAATATGAATTGAATATTTTCTTTATCTTTTAGGGTTAACCAGCTGACATCAGAAAAAAAATTAACCTTCTTTACAGGGTATGCCAAGCCTTTCAAGGACTGATGTCTGTTGCTCTCTGTATCATCATCTCAGATCTCTTTTTAGATACAGAGCTCTTTAGATATGCAGACACCTCACTAGTATCACATTCACAGATGAATCTTCTGTTTATGCTGCATCCTGTGCCTCAAATATGCCCTCACCTCACTACTTTATGGTTCCATCCATCCTTAGATGTTAGCTAAAGAGTTATTCTATCCTGAAAGCATTTGCTATCCTTTGAGACTGGATTTCTTCAGAAGCAAGCTCTCTGTGGGTAGCTTGCTAATAGCAGCCTATGATGACTCATACTTCCTGATGTCCATGACACTCTTGTGATATGACTTTGTCCCTCTTCCCACTAAGAAGAAACTTATTTCCCCATCCTTTGAATCTAGGATGGACTAGGGATTACTTTGACCAATGGAATGAGATGAAAATGACATTCTGGTCCTCCAAAACCTAAGCCCTATGGTCTCTGATTTGCTGTATATCTCATGAACGATCATTTAGAGAAAGATGAGATAGAAAAGAGGTGCCCTAAGTCCACAACCAGTGCCAAAGCTTCAGAGACATACTAGTGAAGGCATCTTGGAAATTCTAGCCTCAGATAAGACACCCCAGCTGGCAGCACATAGAGCAGTGAGTGACAAGGCATTTGCTTTGTACTGAATCTATCTATCTATCTATCTATCTATCTATCTATCTATCTATCTATCTATCTATCTATCTATCTATCTATCTGTCTGTCTGTCTGTCTGTCTGTCTGTCTGTCTGTCTGTCTGTCTGTCTGTCTGTCTGTCTGTGTGTTGAAGTCCTAACTCCTAATGTGATGATAGGAGGTTGTAGACCCTTTTGGAGATACTAGGTAATTAGGGTAAAGCCATTATGAATGAGATTCATACCTTTAGGAAAAGCTACCTGACCTATCTAGTTATCCCTCCACTTTATGAGGACACATGAAAGAAGCCAGAAAGAACTAGTATTGCCAGTACTCTAATGTCAAACTTCCAAATTCCAGAACTGCAAGAAATATTTATTGTTATGTTCAATAGATGCTAATTTATTATAAGATCCCTATTGGGCTAAGATACCATATCTGCTGAACCTTACCCAAATTTCTGATACCCCAGAATCACTTTTAGTAAAGTTATTAACTTTTTGATTTAAGATTTTTAAATTCTGAAGAATTCCAACCATATACAAAAATAATGAATAGTAGGATGAATACTCATGAATATCTCATTCATGTTAACATTTATAATTCATGGCCATTCTTGTTTAAAATACCCCTATACGTGTGTCTCTTCCTCCCACATTATATTATTTTTTGATACAAGGTCTGACTCTGTAGCCCAGATTGGCCTTGCACTCACCATCTTCCTGCCTCAGCCTCTTGAGTGCTAAGACTATAGGTGTACACTACTATATTTGCTCCTTTTGTAATATTTTTATTGGAGATAAGGGTTTATTTCAGGCTTACACATTTCAGAGGAACACCATCTTCTCCTAAAAAATACCATAGGGCTGGACTCAAAGACACACCCCTAGTGACTTACCTCTTCCTAGTAGGAATCCACTCACTGGACTCAAGATTCAAGCCTGAGTTTATGCAGCCATACATTGAAACTATCACACAAGTTAAGTATTTACCCACAGAGCCATGGAGTTATCTCCCAAGCCTCTCTATCTCTTTTTTCAACGTTTTTATTGGCTTAGAATTATATATATTAACACAACAATATGCTCAGTATCATAGGTTCTTAGATAAAGCCATTGAATCCATGAGGACAGTCCCTCATATGCATTAGTTCTTTTGTAATATTTTATTTTTAATATTTTTATTTTTAAGGAGGAAGAGGAGAGAGAGAGAGAGAGAGAGAGAGAGAGAGAGAGAGAGAGAGAGAGAGAGAGAGAGGAGAGAATGGGTGTACCAGGGTTTCCAGCCACTTGCTAACAAATTTCAGATGCATGTGACACTTTGTGCATCTTGCTTTACTTGGGTACTGGGGTATCAAACCAGGGTCGATAGGCTTTGCAGGCAAGCACCTTAACTGCTAAGCCCTCTCTCCAGCCTTCCTTTTGTAGTATTATAAATGGTTGTCATTTTGCCTCACTAGATTTGGAGTGATTTGTTACTCAATAATAGATGATATGACATCTTGACACAGGATTTGAGTATAAGTAGTTTATTTGGGAAGAGATTCAAGAAACTATAGGTTGGGTGTGGGGAAATGAGATAATATGGGGTGTGTTGATGAGAAGGCTATCACTTTTGGCAACTGGAACTAAGGTTTACTGGGGACCAGTGAGAACTATGAAGAACTAGCCTCAGAGCTGCCTCTTCTATGGGATGAGGTACCAGGGTTATATATGTACTGATTTTCAATTATTTTTGTTGAGAATTGCTGCTGTGGCCTTTCTGTCTCATGTGCAAGCTGAGATAGATAATCTGAGTTGCTCTAGTATAAAGCTGACATTGCATGAGAAGGTTGAGATCTAAGGACATATGCGAGGATAATTCAATTCTGAAGGGATGGTGTCCATACTGATTAGCAGCCAGTGAGGTTCTCTTCCGGGATCCTCCTTTGTTTGCTAATGTAATACACCATGGGTATCTATTATGTTATTTGTTATACTATATGCCTTCACTAATTTTTCCTACTGAATGCTCTGCTGTGTGCTTCTCCATTAAATGGGATTGTATTTTATTTATTTATTTAGGGGGATTGTATTTTATTAATGTCTGCTCCACCAGAGCTCAGCATAATATATGACACAAATTATACTTCAACAAATACTACTGGAAGGCATATCTTTGCTTCCTCAGAGCAACCTAGTTTTTGTTGTTGTTGTTTGTTTCTTTGTTTTTGTAATGCTGGGAATGGAGCCCAAGGCCTTGTTCATGCTAGGCAACCTCTTGATCACTGAGATATATACATCCCCTGAATTCTTGTGATATAAACAGGTCAAGGCAGCTACTGACTGATGATACCTTATCCATATTTCCAAAACTGAAAATATTCTGAAAAACAACTTTTTTTTCTTGAAATTTGTGCCAAAATGACTTGGTGGCAAATCTACACTGTACTATTGTGCTGGCCATTTTAGGCTTACATAGTGTAAATATTTATTTTTGTGATAGAAATATTGAGATCTGTGATTATTCAGTGCTACTTAATGAGTGATTCTCCAACATGGTGACCAGCAGAAGCCTAGGCTAGAGCTTTGCTTTTGAAATCACTCATCATCTCTGTGTCAGTTGCCTTTTCATTGCTGAAACAAAATATCTGACAAAAATAAGTTTAAGGGAGGAAGAGTTTATTTTAGCATACAATTCTAGGTGAGAGTCCATCATGGCAAGGAAAGCATGGTAGCAAGTACTGGTCACATTTAGTCAAACACTGAGGAAGCAGAGCAGAGTGATGAATACTGCTGCCCAGCCAACTCTCTCCTTTTTATGTAGCCCAAGCCCAGAGACTATGGAATGGTGCCACCTACAGTTACAGTAGGTCTTCCCATGTCAACTAATTTAAAATTATCCCAGAGGTTAACCTAATTTCAGTAATTCCTCAAGGTGATTGTAGGTACTTTCAAGTTAAAACTCAATATAAATCATCATAAGCCTCCAGAGCCTAACTACTTGAGTTCAACTCCCCAGGGCCCATGTAAACTAGATGAACAAAGGGATGCATACATACATTTGGAGTTTGTTTATAGTTGTTGGAGGCCCTAGTGTGCCCATATATTCTCTCTTTCTCTCTCTCTTTCTCTCTCTCCCTCTCTGTGAAT
The DNA here is from genome assembly GCA_004024765.1 of Zapus hudsonius. Classification (NCBI taxonomy): domain Eukaryota; kingdom Metazoa; phylum Chordata; class Mammalia; order Rodentia; family Dipodidae; genus Zapus; species Zapus hudsonius. The sequence continues at coordinate 7,421 of PVHP010044690.1, read as the reverse complement.
CTCTCTGCTCGCAAATAAATAATATTTAAAAATACATTCAGTCCAACTTCAAAAGTCCTCATAGTCTTTAAAAGTTCCAATACTGTTCCAAAGTTTAAGTGCAGAGTATCTTGTAAGACTCAGACAAACTATAAGTTCCTATAACATCAGAAAGTGAACTACATACTTCCAACATGCATTAGCATGAAGTAAATATTCCCAATATAAAAGGGAAGAATGAGGGCATAGCAGGAATGATAAGGCCAAAGCAAAACCAAAACTCAACACGACAAACTCCAAATCCTGCAGCTACATGTCTGCCATCTGGACTTGTGATGAAATCCTCTAGTCTACAAAGGCTTTTATAGATCTTCCCTTTCAGCTGTACAGCCTGTAGCCTCTTATGGACTGGATCTGCACTGAGCCTGCAACTTTTCATTGCAGACATCTCATGGTTCTGGCATCTTTAATATCTTGGGATCTCCTTTGCAATGTATCTTCACCATTTCATGCAGTAGCTTCTCAGGGCCTCCATGCATGGATTCTAACCCTGCCTCACATTTCTGGCATTCTGAGACCATAGTGAAAAATTCCATGATACCCTATATCTTCATTTTTCTTTCTTGTAAAATCAGTACCATGTAGGCAATGGTGTCAAGTTCTGCTGTCAGATTGAGATGAAGCCTCATGGAACTCATGGAACACAGCTGTAACAGCCATTACTGACCTTGGTAAGCAGAGATCTCCACATTCTTTCTTCAGGTCTTTTTCCTTCCAAAGAATTCACATTCTGGGGAAACCAACTGCTCTCTGATTAGACTGGAGGCCGGCTCTATGGGAGGGAATTTAAGCCTGGTACTGATAACCTAATTCAAAGTTTATGACTAGGGAGGTCATAAGCCCTAGGTGGTAAACAACTGTTGTCTGGCTAAATGAATAGTGTGTGTGTGTGTGTGTGTGTGTGTGTGTGTGTGTGTGTGTGTGTGTTGTACATATAAAATTTCCTCCAAATACTTAGTTTTATGCCTGCATATCAATACTACTCTCACTTTTGGTTAGAGAAGCTTCTCTTTTCAGATGGCAATGACCCAACTGGGGAGACTAAAAACTCACCCAAGTTCTGAGAAGAAATACCAGTGTGTTTTCAGCACTGAGATATCTCTATCCTACTCTCCAAGGCTCGGTGACCATTGTGGATGAAGTGGCATAAAGAAGGTAAGAGACAAACAACATACTTGGGCCAGGAGAACCTGGATTAATACTAGGCTATCCATGGTCCCCTGTCACAAGGACTGATCCAGATGACCCACGGAGGAGGATATCCAGCTGATTGGGAATGGGGAATTGGGAATAACAACTCATTGCTTGCCCACTAAATATTGTAACTCATTGTGGACAATAATTAATAAAAGAAGGTAAGAGACAAAAAGGAAGGGGAGGAGTGCTTTGCAATTTTGTCTTCCAGACACAAAGTGCCCAAGTTACTCATGACCTCACAGTTGCTGATGCTACCTATATTAAACCTGCATAACAGGAGGGAAATGATGACATCAAAATGGAAGTGAGACTAGTTATAAAGATGGGATTTAGTGGAGGGGGGGATTCAGGAACAGGGAAATGAGGATGGTGGAAAGGGATTATGATCATGTTAAGGAATTATGACCATGTTTAATTGTGTATATGTATGGGAGATTGTCAATAATTTAAAAAAATCACATTCTTCCTATCTTGAGCTTTCAATGGATTGGGTCTTACCCTCAGGGCATCTTTCCCATGGTCCCAATACAGAGCAGTAGGTTTTCCTTTAGTGGTGGTAATATTAAAAAATTACAGCCTAAATGGCTACAGTCCCTATGCTTGGGACTTTAAATTTGCTTATATTTTTTTACATGTCACACTTTATATTTTTCATATCTTTCTTCCATGTATTTCTCTCTCTTTCATTGTAGATATGAATCAGGACAACAAGTGAAACCAATCCACAGACTTAATACCTTTCTGCCTTGAAATTTCCTCTGATAATTAGTCCATCACTTTTTCCCCATTACTTTTAAATTCAACTTTGTTCAAGTTCTCAGGACTTGGGAAGAATGTAGCAAGTTTCTTTGCCAGAATATCACATATAATGCTTCTAACCCAATCCCCCAAAAATCTTTTCTCCCCTCTAGAAACTCATGAGTCAAGCCTCTACTTTACACATTTCTTTTATCCTCTGTTCTTTTAAACATCTGCCAAAATGGCCACCTAAGCACTTTTTAAAAAAATATTTTATTTATTCATTTTCAAGCAGAGAGAGAGAGAGAAAGAGAGGAGAGAGAGAGAGAGAGAGAGAGAGAGAGAGAGAGAGAGAGAGCAAGCATGCACCAGGGCCACCACCTTGTGGGTCTGGCTCATGTGGGTACCGGGGAATTGAACCAGGAGCCTTAGGCACTGGAGGCAAGTGCCTTAACCGCTGAGCCATCTCTCCAGCCCCCTAAGCACTTTTTACAGCATTTTAATGGTTTTCATGTCCAAAGTTCCAAATCCTTCCACATTCTACTCACAAGCAAGTCCCAAAAGACTAGGACTCACATAGTCAGGTTTATCACAGCAAAAGACCCACTGCTCATTACCCATTTTCTGTATCAGTTACTTTCTTATTTTTGGGATTAAAGTAGCTAATCAGAAACAGCAGCGTAAGAAAGTAGAGTTATTTTCTTCTTATAGTTTTAAGGGGAAGTCCATCATTGCAAGGAAAGCATAACAGGAGCAGTAAACTGGCACCACAACTTCACACCAGCTCTAAGAAAGTATAGCAAGCAATGAATGCTACTGTCCAGCCAACTCTCTCCTTTTTAAAATTAATATATTTATGAGTAAGTATATTAATTGTATGAACAATTCTTGTGAAGGTGTCCCCATTCCCTCCTCTCTGTCCCCTACCAACTGGGGTCCTTCCTTGGTGTACATACTAAATCTGACCAGAGGGTAGGGGATCCAGAAAATACACAAAGTACTGGCACCTGAATAATGCGCTCCTAAAAAATGATTGGGTCATCCAAGAAATAAAACAGGAAAGTCAGAATTACCTAGTAATAAATGATGACGTTAACACATCTTATCAGACCTTGTGGGACTCAATGAAGGCAGTCCTGAGAGGAAAGTTCATTGCGGTAAATGCCTTCATATCAAAGACAGAGAGGTCTCAAATCAGTCACCTAACCACCCACCTATGATCATTGGAACAGATGGAAAAAACTAATCCGAGGAGCACAAGATGAAAGGAAATAATTAAAATCAGAGCTGAGATTAATGAACTAGAAATAAAGAAAACAATTAAAAATAGATAAATTAAAGAGTTGGTTCTTTGAAAAAGTTAATAGGATTGACAAACCGCTGGCCAATCTCATCAAATGAAGAAATGAGAAAGCCCAAATCAACAAAATACGAAAGGACAAGGGTGAGATCACAACAGATCCTGAAGACATTGGAAGTATCATCAGGTCATACTTCCAAAACCTCTACTCCACAAAATTAGAGAACCTGGAAGAAATGGATAAGTTTTTGGACACCTACAAACTGCCAAAGCTTAACTGAGAGCAGATAAAAGCACTAAATAAACCATTCACATCCACAGAGATTAAAAATGTAATCAAAAACCTTCCCAAAAGAAAAAGCCCAGGACCAGATGGTTTCTCAGCTGAATTCTACCAAGCCTTCATCATAGAGCTGAAACCACTCTTTCTGAAGCTTGTTAGAAGCATAGAAAAAGAGGGAAGGCTTCCAAACAACTTCTATGAAGCTACCATTGCCCTAATCCCCAAAGCAGGCAAGGATGTAACAGGAAAAGAGAACTACAGACCCATATCTCTGATGAACTAAGATGCAAAAATCCTGAACAAAGTCCTAGCAAACCGGATACAATGCTACGTCAAAAATATTCTTCACCCTGACCAAGTTGGCTTTATCCCAGAGTTACAGGGATAGTTCAACATACAGAAGTCAATAAATGTAATACATCACATTAATCGGCTCAACCACAAAAACCACATGGTTATCTCAATATTTGCAGAGAAGGCCTTAGACAAAAATCAACACCACTTTATGTTCAAAGCTTGGAAAGAATAGGCATAGATGGCCTATACTGCAATTTAATAAAGACAATTTACAAAACTCCTAAAGCACAAATCATTCTCAATAGGGAATGACTCAAGGGCTTCCCACTCAATTCAGTAACAAGGCAGGGCTGTCCAATCTCACCACTGGTCTCTAACATAGTGCTTAAAGTTCTAGCCCAAGCGATAAGACAGGAGAAGGGCATAAAAGGGATAAAATCGGAAAGGAAGAAACTAAACTATCCCTCTTTGCAGATGACATCATCCTTTATATATCAGACCCAAAGAATAGTATCAGTAACCTCTTGAAGGTGATTAATGCCTTCAGCAATGTGGCAGGATACAAAATTAACACACAAAAATCAGTAGCCTTTCTATATCCAGAAGACAAGCAGAGAGAAAAAGACAGCAGGGAGACTGTCCCATTTTCTATAGCCTCAAAGAAAATCAAATACCTTCGAATATCACTAAACCAGGTTGTAAAGGACTTATATAAGGAAAATATTGAAACACTCAAGAAGGAAATAGAGGAGGACGTGAGAAGATGGAAAGATATTGCATGTTCATGGTTAGGAGGAATCAATATAGTAAAAATTCCAAACCTGCCAAAAGTGATTTACAGATTCAATGCCATACTGATAAAAATCCCAATCTCTTTCTTCACAGACATAGAAAAATAATCTCTATATTTATTTGGAAGGGCCAAAGACCTTGGATATCTAAAACTATTCTAAGTAAAAAAACCTACTTAGGGGATATCACCATCCCTGACTTCAAAACATACTACAAAGCCATAGTAACTAAAACAGGATGATATTGGCATAAAAACAGACAGGCGGATCAATGAAACAGGATTGAAGACCCGGCTTTAATTGGAAGTAACTTCAGTTATTTGGTCTTTGACAAGGGGGCAAACAATGTACGCTTGGCTAAAGATAGCATCTTCAACAAATGGTGCTGGACGAATTGGATAAATGTGTGTTAAAAAAATGAAAATAACCCATTGCTTTCACCATGCACAAAAATCAACTCCAAATGGATCACAGACCGTAATATAAATCCGGTAACTGTGAACACCCTGGAAACAAAAATAGGAGGAACTCTACATGAAATAGGAGTAGGGAAAAATTTCCTGAGCAAATCTCCAGCAGCCCAGGAAGTACAACAAACACTTATCCAATGGGACCTGATCAGGCCCAAAAGCTTCCATACAGACAAACAGAGCATACTCAGAGCCAATAGACCCCCTTAAATTGGGAAATGATTTTCACCAGCTACAACTCAGACAGAGGCCTAATTTCCAAAACCTACAGAGAACTCAAAAAAAAAAAAAAAAAAAAAAAAAAAAAAAAAAAAAAAAAACCAAAAATGCCCCCTCACAAAATGGGGCACTGATCTCAACAGAGAATTTCCAGAGGAGGAAACACAAATGGCCTTGACTCATCTAAGAAAGTGCTCAGCATCCTTAAGCATCAGGGAAATGCAAATCAAAACCACAATGAGATACCATCTTACCCCTGTCAGAATGGCAATCATAAAGAAAACCAACAACAATTGTTGCTGGCAAGGATGTGGGGAAAAAGGAACCCTCATTCACTGCTGGTGGGATTGCAAACTTGTTCCACCATTATGGAAAGCAGTGTGGAGACTCCTAGACAAAATGGTCATAGAACTACGAATGGACCCAGCTATCCTTCTACTAGGCATCTACCCGCACGATGTCACATCTCGATGCAGAAAATTCTGTACAACTGTATTTATAGCAGCTCAATTAATAATAGCCAAGAATTGGAATCAACCCAAATGCCCATACATGGAGGAATGGACAGGGAACCTGTGGTATATTTACACAATGGAATTTTACTCAGCTGAAAGGAAAAATGACATATCGAAATTTAGGAAAAAATGGTCTGACTTCGAGCAGATCTTACTAAGCGATTACTCAAAAGAATAGAGAATAGAATGCCACATATTCTCCCTCATATGTGGTCCTTAACCAGGATAACCGTTTTCTATATGCAGACTAGTAGAAAGAAGTGAGACGTTATGAATGAGGGGTAAGGGATGGGGGAGGGGAATGGCATAAGCATGAGGATAAACCAAATTAGGTTCAAAAACATAAACTCCTAACGAGCATACTGTAACCTATTGTGCAAGTATTGGGTGTCAACTGGCAAGACGGGCCATGAGTAGTAGGGGAGAATGTCTAAGCCTGTGATCAGTCTGATAACCCCAGGTCCTGGCCACTGGTTTCTTCCCTAACTGAGCTGTTGACCAAAGTGACCCATGAGGTTCCAAAAACTAGACAGAATTCTGTCAAAGCTCTTGAACACCCTCCCCAGGCCTGAGGCAAAACCCTATTGTTGAAGACACCACAGAATGCCATTGATCAGCATCGAGAGACCTTTAGAGGTCTGGAATGGTAACCAGCCCCCAAATGGCAGTTAGTGCAGTACTGGAAGGCACTACACAAGCTGCCATGGGAAGCCAATAAAGACAGCTGGAGTAAACAGACCACTGGCATGAAATACAGTCTGTGGCCATGAGTAGGCTGACCACTCCTCTTACTGGGAGAGAACAGCAACCCAGGAAAGGAGCACTTGTGCAATGGAGGAGCCTGGGCCTGGGGGAAACCATCAACAGCTATTAAATTCAGCCAAATATTCCACTCAGTGAGGGGGAACCCTTGATTGGAACTGGGGATACAGCACCGGATCCTGTACTCTTTGCTCCCAAGAAAAGATGCACTATGGGGTCAACTGACGGGAGGCTACTAAAAATAGAATCAAGTAATTCAGAATGTTGTATATTTGTTAACCTATACTGATCTCACTCTTCGATGGAGATTGTGTTTGTATTTTTCAGGATGCAGAGAGAGAGAGAGATGTGGCCCATCTAATCCTACCATCCGACCGTAGGCAGATAGCTGAGATCCTGGCAAGAGATGAGCCACCACAGCCATATTGTGGAGGATCCATATGGAACCCTGCAGAGAATGACAGGATGAACAAGGGACCCACAGCCACAGCCTATCAACACAGGATAAGCCAGGGTGACAGAACCCAACAATTTCGACACAAAGACCCCTAAGCTCACAACATTAAAGCAGCCTTAATACTCACCCACCATGACTCAGGGAACTGATAGGAAGAGGGGGCGGAAAGATTGTGAGAGCCGTGGTGGAGGAGACTTTCCAGAGGCATGGCACACCTCAGTAACAACACACTTGGTTCAGGAGAACCCTGGTGAATACTAGGCTATCCATGGTCCCCTACCACAAAGAGTGATCCAGACGGCCTACGGAGGAGGATATCCAGCTGACTGAGGATGGGGAGGGAGTCAATGAGG
>PVHP010044689.1:0-13990 GCA_004024765.1 Zapus hudsonius | reverse complement strand
GTGGGCGAGAGGGCTCGGCCTCGGAGCAGAGATCTGCTCGCGAACCCCGTCTGCTGCAGCCCAGGGGTTCAGGAGGGAGGGAGAGTTCGAACTCGGGTTCGGCCGGTGTCCAAAGCCTGGATGCCAGCTGAGGGGGGGTCAAACCTTTCGGAGAGTCCTGGCGAGGTTGTTACTCGGTCACCATCTTGCTCCGCCCCCCATAAAGTATTTTAATATGGTTCCAGAGAACCTTTGTGACCAGATAATATATGGCAAGGTTAAAGTCCCACCAAGGAGACTCTTAGAGGCCATGGCATGAAGCTCTGAAGGTGCTAAGCTGCAATGGAGACCCCAAGATTTTGGAGATTCCATGACCATGGAACATCTGCCAAGAAGATCTTTATGTTTGGAATGAATATTGCCCAAGAGAGAAGTTACGTAAGTTACAGGTAGCAAAGCTGGAAAGATGATGCTAACGAAATCTTTGTATCCCAGGCAATTTCTTCATGAGTCCCAGATACTAGCCATGAAGCTCCAGGATTTGGTTTATGAATTTGCTGGGGTTAAGGCTTGCTTTAATCTGATCTTTCCTTGCTCTGCTCCCATTTTCTCTTTTGGATTGATCATATTTACTCTGTTCAAGTACATGTTAGAAGTATGTAACTTGTATGATTTTACAATGTATCCCAATAAAGTGATTTTTTTTTAATTCTCAGAAGAGACTTTTGACTTTTGAACATGGTGTAGACTATTTTAAAGTTATGGGAACCTTTGAGGTTGGAGTGACTGCATTTTGCATCATGGGATGGCCAAAAAACTAAGGGTATGAGGGACAGAATTTTGTGGACTGAATGCAAAATATCCCCCATGTTGCATGTCAATTGGATTCCAATTGGTTGCATTGTTGAAGAAAGTTGTGGAACCTTTAGGGGGTGGAAGTGGGTCACTGGCGGGGGAGGGAGTACATGCATCTTGAGATTTTATAGCCTGCTTACAATTCTTATTGACCCTCTACTTCCTGACTACAATGTGACTAGCTCTGTTTCTTGCTTCTGCTACCATGCTTTCCTCCTTTGCCCTTCCAATATGAAACATGCCCATTGAAACTATAAGCTTAAACTAAACCCTTTCCTTTTTCAGTTTGCTTCCAGTCAGTATCTGTTCACAACAATCAGAAACTAATATAGCATATTTTCATTCCATGAGCAGATATAATTATATATATATATATATATATATTATAGCAGATATATTATATGTGAATATAATCCCAACAAAACTGATGGGGCACAGTGAGTGCCTGGAAACATAATGCCATTTAGAGTAAGACATACATGAATTTGAGTACTGGTTTTTAATAGCTACCAGCTCTGTGAACAATAGTTATTTTGAAAACTTGTCTAAGTTCCAGTATTAAACATCTTGAAAACTTATGATAATAATAATGCCTCACTGTGGCACATTTTATTAGGTACAATCTGTAAATTTCATACAGGCACACATGAGAATCAGACAAAAACATTGATTGACATTACAAACTTCGGTGTCTTAACTAAGTAATAAGAGCGCTAGACTGGCATGTTAGATCAAATAATATCTCACTCTCTAAAGATGTGCATACCTTAACCCCTATAACCAGTTTATCTTACATGGAAAGAAGATTCAAAATCCTGAGATGTGTAAGTTATCATTTATTATTCAGGAGGGTCCCATGTAACAAGTATCTTTATAAGAGGGAGATAAAAGCATCACAAAAAAAATCTATAATGACAGAAACAGAACTTGAAATTATGAGCTTTAAAGACAGAGGAGGGAAGCATAAGCCAGGCAATAACAGTGACCACTAGAACCTGGAAAAGGGAAGAAGCAGAATCTCCCATAAAACCTTCAAAGCAAATATGGTGCTGTGGACATCTACACCTGAGGATATTGCACTTCAAGAAATTTAAGCTAACATACCATTGTTTTAAGCAACTAAGTTTGTGGCAATTTATAATAGCTGCAGTGAGAATTTAATAAATGTGAATTTTATAAAATGAATTATTCTTGTCATCATCCTCCAAAGGCATCAGTTTCATACTGTTACCACCAAATTCTTTATTTCTTGGCATTCTTTATATAGCTAGAAACCTTGTAGAAGTCCTCTTCCAAATCATAATGCTACTCAGGAATACAAGCACTTAATGTCACTGGTCATTCTTGGACCATGGTCCTAGAATAGCTAATATCAGACTAAAGAAGTTTATATTGATATTCATGTCCTTCCTCATGGATAATCTTCATTTCTGGACTTCAAAGATAACAAGTAAGATGGTTGCCATTCCTTTTAACTGTTTCTAGAACAAAATGGTATGCTTTACTCACTTGTGCCTAAGGGGTGGTTCCAACTGAGTGAAGAACTTGTACTGTTACGAGGAACACATACCTCTGGTTCCAACTCAACAGAATCCAATTGCATTTGGTGCTGATGTGACATGGGTAACAATCCAACTCTGTAAGCATACCATTTGTTCTGGTTAGGTATGAAATAGAGAGACAGGCATTCTGAGCTACCATAGAAACATGCTTCAGTAAGTTGCTTGCCATTATTCCAGGTTCTATACATAAGGCATATTTTAATGTTCACTTTTTACTAAAGTAGGAATGTGCTACTTTCAATTTTATTAAGCTAGTGAAGCATTTTGCTCAATACTGAACTGAAACTTAATTTTTAAAGTCTACCTTACATATAATTTGTTTTAACTTTGCAAAACATAGTTGGGAATTCTGTTTTTTCCTCCATTATTTCTCAGCTCTTGAATTGTAGCATTTAACATAATGTAAAAAAAATCACTGCATACAGTATTTACATCCTCTTGCCAGTGTCAATATATTTCCATTTTTTAAAGTATGCTTGCATCCATTGAAAATAAAATCTTTTTTTGAAAATAAAATCTTAACCACTAGGTTTTTTTGTGTAAAGATATCACATATACTCTGAGAAGACCAACTTTGCCTTTCCCTTAAATATTCTTTTTGAAAACTGCCAGATGTTGAGTAGCCAGAAGCATATAACCTTACACACAACTAAAACATTGCCTGTCTACTAATTCCCTCACTTAGAAAATAGAGGTGAAAAAAAAAAAAGACTATTACCCTCATGGAGCTTAAAGTAATCATGTATCACATATTTGATTAATGAATAAATTTACTTACTCATCACTAGTTCAAAAGTTAATTTCACTGTGTTTGCATGTGTAAGGTGTGTGGTCATATGGTCCTTGGAACTAAAAGGAGGGAGACATAGGACAAGTAATCACCTATGCCCAATTGCTCATAACTACTATTGACAATTACATTACCAGTAGTGATGACACTGTTGTAATCTTCAATGATGGTTACCACAGTACTTTTAAGACATGAAAAAGGATTAAATCACATTCAAGCAGAATTTGGAATGGTGGGATATCAAAGTACCTTTAACAAAATCCCAATATCAGGCATAAATAAAGAGTAATGTTCAAAAGAATGTGGGATGTGGATTCAGACAGCCAGGATTTAAACCTCAGATATGTCATGAGAATTTATTTCCTCCCTAAACCTGAGTCCTGATGATTATCTTAGATAATGCAGATAAATTCTGAAGCATCAGGCCCAATGCAAAATTTCTCGGACTAAGTAGTAGCAGTACGACTACTTCTGATTATCATTTATGTTAGTATATTTCTAATACTATAAAAAACACTCAAGATATCTATGCTTAATAACAAAAGGGCTTATTGTGACTCATGATTCTGGGGGTTCAAAGTTCCTTAGACCTCTCATTTTGGGGCTCTGTTAACAACGTGCATCAATGGTAGAAGGATATGGCAAAGGAAGCCTATTTACTGGATGGTGTGCAACAAGTAAGCAGAAATAAAAATGGGCTGGAGTTCCAATATCCCCTTTTAGGAGATGGCTCCAGTGATCTAACTTCCTCTAACTAGGCCCTATCCTTTAAAGGTTCTACTGCCTTCAAATCACAGATTCGCACTTTAAAATTATGGTCTTTGAGGGGCATTGCAAATCAGACCATAGAATTGTATATGTTACTTGGTGTTATGCTTATTTCTCAAAGATACCATTCAATAAAGACTTGTCTATATAATGACTACCCATATCTCATGGATTTTGAATGTTACTATAAGAAAGCATTCCAGAGGAACATATATGACTTTGTTTGTCATTCCTAATCCGTACATTACATCCATGGTATCTCCTCTCCTTCATTTGTTCTAAGCACCATTATAATTATATACCTATGTGCTTATGTATACATTCACACAAATATAAATTAAAGGGGTGATGCTATCACAGCTGAGATGTACTAATAGCCTCTTCTCAGGCTAGTTCTTTTGAGAAAGAACCTAAAATTGAATTGGAAATGAATGCATAATACTCGCATGTTCGATTTTAATGTTTATTGAATGTGTTGATTAGCAAATGATTACAAGCACAATACATTCACAAAAAAAAGAGATCAATCCTTCACTAATTTTAACTCTACATTTTTTATTTTTGCAATGCATGCATGCCTTTTAATTTTGGTGTTTTTTTATGGAAAGAGTTAGGCTTTTATTAAGCAAATTCCTGGCTTTAGAAGCAAAGAAGGAAGAGATTTGGTTGCTGAGGGTACTATTGCTTTTATGAAACTGTATCATGTGATATGACTTGCTTTACTCTTTCACAAGTTGGGCCTTAATTTTATAATTCCTCAAATTTATTTTCCACTGACAAATATACAACAACAAACATCTTTAGTAAAAGTTCTATTAACAAAGCAATAATAATAAGTAATTTAACATGAAAGAAATACTGGTATATGCAACAACATGGCTCAATCTAACAAAGAATTTTGTGTGGGGGAAGGGTCAGACACAAAGGATATACATTATATATTTTATGTATGTATAGGAGTTTCTAATAAATGTAGCAGCTTCCACACTTGATTGTGCAGCAGAATCATCTTGAGATCTTGTAAAGCCTGTTTCTGAGCCTCATTCCCAGGTTTTCTAATTCAGCTGATGAGGGGTATAAAGCCTGAGAGAGCTTTGGATTCCAATGAGTTCCCAAGTGACAGTGATACTGTTGGCTCAAGGTCCACACTTCGAGAACCATTGATTACATGGTGATAGAAGTCTGAATAGTGGTTATCTCTATTGTATGGTTGTCAATCTATAAGGGAATGGTATTTATGTATAAGGAAGTTACTATACAAAGGAACATGTTGGGATGATGAAAACATTATATAGATACAGATATAGATTAGGTATAGATATGTAAAATATTATCTAGCTATACCTTTCAGAATTGCGTCTTATACTATATGTAACTTTTACCCTTAATTACAGGAAACAATAAGGACCTCAGAAATAAAGAAGTCATGTTTAAATTCCCAGCACTGTAACATTTGACAAGTTGTTTTACTTCCCTAAGTCCTACTATATTTGTGACTAATACAGGTTCATATTCACACTCTCACAAGATCAATAAAATCATTGTAAGATGCTAAACCCAATACTTAGCAATGAGTAGATATTTTCTAAGTGTTTGCTATTATTTTTATATATGATTCTAAATTATAGAAATCATGGAGCTCCTCTTTTTCATACATACTCCTACCATTCCTCTTATTCATTGACATGGCTACTGTCCATCTTAGAAGAGTTCTCATTGTCTCATTGGTGAGCTGAACCTTGACAAGCAGGTGGAGCTTCTGTTGAAGCAAAGCATATCCTCCATAATTGCACCACTTATTCTTTGTTGGGAATGACTCTCTCATGATCACATTTAAACAGTTATATCCATCAAGAAAGGAGGATTAGTTGCTTTCTACAGGACAATACTGTGTTCTGTGTATTACTGAAAGGCCCTGGACTAGTAAGCTACACATGGGATGCAATCAGTTTAACAAGCTGAATTCCACATGTGACTCAGTGATGACACCTCTCAAAGGAAATAATTCCAGCAGTGGTTAGCTCCAAGACACAAACTGAACACAAGCATGGTCAGCTCCCAGTATCTAGCTCCTTGTTCATGTTCACCATGCTGTCACCACTCATCCCCTCTTAAGCTCCCCAAACTGTGCCAGTCCTTAAAATATACTCCACCAGGGGCATTTATCTGATTAGCTCATTATTGACCATTCAAAAAATTCTGACTTTTATGTTTTACTTTGTGCCTAGCATTATGCTACAGAACCAAAGCATAGTCATTTTCTGTCCTTGAGTATTTGGGGAATGCAGTAGCAAGGCCATTAAAGTATGTGATGACTGATAATGACAGAAAGTTTGAAATGACACTGAAGCAAAGAATCAAGGTTTGTATAAGAAGACAAGACATAGGGAGGAATACTAAAAGATGCTTATTGTAAGAAATCATTCAGAAAGTAAGTGAAAACCACTCTATGTCAGCACAAAGGAAGAAGAAAAAAAGTGTCTTGGTGAAAAGGGTATAAAAATTTAAGGATCAAATTCTATGTGCAAGAAGGTGAAAACTGAGAGAGTCAAGGAAAGATGGGCATTGCTGGGCTGTTTCGTCATGGATTAGAGCTTACTCACAACAGAGGCTCCTCTCTGACATTCCTTTTAGAGTGCTGTTACCCTCTATGACTCCGCCTCCAAAGTAATCTTCAGATTATGAATGGAGAAGTTAAAATTTTGAGTAGTGAAAGTATACTTTAGAGAAATTATAGTGAATAGAGAAAGAATTTGTAAACAGACCCATGATACACATCTTAGACAGGGATAAAAACTCTTCCTTACAAAAATCCATTCAACTAAGGCAAAAAGTAACCGTTTATAAAATATGGAGTTCAAAAGCCAACAATACGTGCTGTAAAATCTTGCTTTTGATGATTGATTTTATGCTCATTAGTGGAAAAAAACAGCCTCACTTTTATTGCATAGGCTTGCAATTGATTAGGCAGAGAGAAGATTCATCATTTTTCCCAGTGTTTTTATTACAGTGAATAAGGCATTTTGTTTTTCACAAGATCATTGAGCAGTTGCACAGTGCATTTTCCACCTCTCTGTTTTGTAAGGTGCTTATTCTCTGAAGCCAGGCCTCTTATGCAACCTTTACCCTGGCCCATATAATCAATCATGCCTCAGCAATGCTAACTCATTGTCCTCTGAACAACCAATGAAATGCCATCCCTAAAAACTGGGGCCGGAGGAGGCAGAGCAAGATGGTGGATGAATAACAGCGTCAAAAAGGACTCTCTCTGTAAACGTTTGATTTTCCAGCTGGGATCCAAAACCTGGACCCCAGCCAGACCTGTACCCAAGCCCACTCTCTCCCCAGCTTCTGCACCAGCACAGATAGGGTTCCCCAGCGGATCACTGCTCCGCAGAGGAACGGAGAGCTGCCCCCACACACCCCAAGCTCACACCATTGTCTCCTTGCAGCAGAGCACCATTCCCTCAACGGGGACCCTTCACTCCAGGACCCAATACTCCGGCGCACCTCTCTCAATGACCCCACCCCCCCATATACACAGGCAAACATAATCCTTGGGCAAACTGACCTAGCTTGGTTCCAGGGCCAGACTTCAGGCAGATACCTGGGAACCTCGGCAGAGACCAATTCAGACAGTTACCTGCCAGGAGGGCCCAGGCGGTCTCTGGCGAGTACCAGGGATCATGGGCCACTGCCAGGTGGGAAGACACAGGGCTCTATAGTTAGGGGTGCTGAGGCTGTTTTTTTTTTATTGCAACATACCAATCAGGGACAGGGGCCTATGAGGTGGCTCTAAGACTAAACAGTCACATAAAGAGGGATCCAGACAGGTAAATATCTAAGCCTTTCTGGGGACAGAACACCCTAAAAGGAAAGACCTCTGTTTAAGATCAAACCTGGTGATCATTCCACTGGAAGTATAGTGGGCTGAATAGCACTCCCCAGGGTGCTTGAGTCCCACTCCTCTAACTGGATATGGGCAGAAACCAACAAAAAAAAATCCCACAGAAATTAAAGACGGCTCTCCCCAACTCAGGGCCTCGAGTCCCAACATGGAACAGGAAAGTGACAAGGAAGGGGAGAAAACAAAAATAAAATCCCAAAGAGAGAATAATAAGAATCCTGACCACAACTGCAATGCAAAAAAATGAAGCAGTTAATGGCTGATATGGAATATATGAAAAAAACATGAATGAGATGAAGCTCACCAACTCAAGCATAGACTCCAGACTGAATTTAATGGAGAGAAATATGAATGAATTCAGAAACACATTAAGTGAATTGAAGGTCAAACAACTATGGGAGGAGCTAGACAATCAATTGATTAAATTTGATGGGAACTTAAGAAAACTTAAAAATGATTTTCAGGAATCCCTAGCAAAAACAAAAATAGACTGGAAATTGGATCTCACCAAAGAATTGGAGTCTATAAACAAAATAATAGCAGAAACCAAAAATGAAAAGGAGTTGTTAAAAATTGTTTTCTTTATTTCCAATTCTTTAACCTCCCTAGAATCAATCAGTCCCAGAGTCGACAATCTGAAGGACAGACTCTCAGACGTTGAGGACAAGACAGAAGGAATTAATAAGGATGTCATAGGATTCAAGAAATCAAGTGAGCATAATTTGAGGGATCTATGGGATACCATAAAGATGCCCAATATTAGAATCATGAGGATCCTAGAGGGAGAAGATGCCCAGGCTAAGGGCATAAGAAATATTTTCAACAGAATTATTCAAGGAAACTTCCCCTATCTAACAAGAGAAAGACCATTCAACTTTCAAGGGGACCAGAGGACTCCAAACAGACAGGACAAGAAGAGGAATTCTCCAAGATAAATGTTAATTGAGATGTCTAATGTAGAAAGCAAAGAGAAAATACTCAAAGCTGCTAGAGAAAAGCAAACCATAACTTATAAAGGAAAACCCATCAGACTTACCTCAGACTTCTCATTAGTAACCATGAAAGCAAGTAGGGCTTGGAATAATGCTTTTCAGGGCCTAAAGAAGTATGGCTTTCAACCTAGACTACTGTCCCCAGCAAAGCTATCCCTCATAATAAATGGAGAATTGAAAGTGTTCCATGAAGAAAACCAGCTCTATGACTATTTGAAAACAAAGCCAAAATTTCAAGAGATATCCCACACAGAAGAAACAACAAATCTACCTGAGAAGAGTACCAGAGATCAGGCACGACAAACACAATCAGAGTGCTAATAACAGCAGCAGAGACAATAATCCCCATTAACCCTTCATCATGGCAGGGCTTAAAGCAAACCTCACAGTTATATCACTGGATATAAATGGACTTAACTCTCCTATAAAAAGACACAGACATGCAGGGTGGATCAGAAAAAAGGACCCTTCCATCTGCTGCCTTCAGGAAACGTACTTTACCTCTAAAGACAGCAATCTTCTTAGAGTAAAAGGATGGAAAACAGTTCATTAGGCATGTGGAAGTAAAAAGAAAGCAGGTGTGGCTACATTAATCTCTGACAAAATAGACTTTACACCAAAATCAATTAAAAAGGTTAATGATGGTCACTTCTTACTCATCAAAAGAATGGATCCAAGAGGAAGATATCACTATCATCAACATATATGCACCAAATTTGGGTGAAACTCAGTTCATAAAGGAAACCCTACTTAAAAATAAAGCAGAAATAGACTCTAATTCCATCACAGTAGGAGACTTTAATATACTTCTATCAGATCTAGACAGATCAAACATACAGAAATCAGCAGGGACATAATGGAGCTCAATAACACCATTGACCAGCTGGGGATAACAGATATTTACAGAAAGTTCTACCCCAAAGACACAGAATATTCTTTCTTCTCAGCAGCACATGGGACTTTTTCTAAAATTGATCACATCTTAGGTCACAAATCTTCCCTAAACAAATTCAGGAAGAGTGATGTAGTTCCTTCCATCTATTCATACCCTAGTGCATTAAAGATAGAAATTAACAATGGAACAGGATCCAGAAAATACACAAAGTACTGGCGCCTGAAGAATTTGCTCCTAAAAAATGACTGGGTCATTCATGAAATAAAACATGAAATCCAAAATTTCCTAGTAATAAATGATGACGATAACACATCTTATCAGAACTTGTGGGACACAATATCGGCAGTCCGGAGGGGAAAGCATCGCACTAAATGCCTTCATATCAAAGACAGAGAGGTGTCAAATCAATCACCTAAACACCCACCTACGATGATTGGAACAGATGGGAAAGCTAACCCGAGGAGCACAAGATAAAAGGAAATAATTAAAATCAGAGCTGAGATTAAAGAATTGGAAATAAAGAAAACAATTTTTAAAAATAGATAAATCAGAGAATAGGTTCTTCGAAAAAGTTAATAAAATCGACAAACCCTTGGCCAATCTAATCAAACTAAGAAAAGAGAAAGCCCAAATCAACAAAATCAGAAGGAAAAAGGTGAGGTCACAACAGATCCCAAAAACATTGGAAGAATCACCAGGTCATACTTCCAAAACCTCTATTCCACAAAATTAGAGAACGTGAAAGAAATGGATAAGTTTTTGGACACCTACAAACTGACAAAGCTCAACCTAGAGCAGATAAAAGGATTAAATAAAACTATCACATCCACTGAGATTGAAGATGTAATCAAAAACCTTCTCAAAAGGAAAAGCCCAGGACCAGATGGTGTCTCAGCTGAATTCTACCAAGCCTTCATCACAGAGCTGAAACCACTCTTTCTGAAGCTTGTTAGAAGCATAGAAAAAGAGGGAAGGCTTCCAAACACCTTCTATGAAGCTACCATTACGCTAATCCCCAAACCAGGCAAAGATGCAACAAGAAAAGAGAACTACAGACCCATATCTTTGATGAACTTAGATGCAAAAATCCTGAACAAAGTCCTAGCAAACTGGATACAACGCTACATCAAAAATTTTATCCATCCTGACCAAGTTGGCTTTATCCCAGATATGCAGGGATGGTTCAACATACTCAAGTCGATAAATGTAATACATCAAATTAATTGGCTCAACCACAAAAACCACATGGTTATCTCAATAGATGCGGAGAAGGTCTTTGACAGAAATCAAAACCACTTCATGTGCAAAGCTCTGGAAAGATTAGGCATAGATGGCTTATAACTCAATTTAATAAAGACATTTTACAAAACTCCTAAAGCACAAATCATTCACAATGGGGAACGACTCAAGGAGTTCCCACTCAATTCAGGAACAAGACAAGGCTGCCCACTCTCACCACTGCTCTTCAACATAGTGTTTGAAGCTCTAGCCCAAGCGATTAGACAAGAGAAGGGCATAAAAGGGAAAAAAATCGGAAAGGAAGAAATTAAACTATCCCTCTTTGTAGATGATATGGTCCTTTATATATCAGACCCAAAGAATAGTATCAGTAACCTCTTGAAGGTGATTAAGGCCTTCAGCAACATGGCAGGATACAAAATCAACACACAAAAATCAGTAGCCTTTATATATGCAGAAGACAAATAGACAGAAACAGACATCAGAGAGACTGTCCCATTTTCCATAGCCTCAAAGAAAATCAAATACGTTGGAATATCACTAACCAAGGCTGTAAAGGACTTATATAAAGAAAATATTGAAACACTCAAGAAGGAAATAGAGGAGGACGTGAGAAGATGGAAAGATATTGCATGCTCATGAATAGGGAGAATCAATATAATAAAAATGGCAATCCTGCCAATAGCGATTTACAGATTCAATGCTATGCTGATAAAAATCCCAACCTCGTTCTTCACAGACACAGAAAAAATAATCTCTAAATTTATTTGGAAGGGCAAAAGACCTCGGATAACCAATACTATTCTAAGTAAAAAATCCTAATTAGGAGGTATCACCATGCCTGACTTCAAAACATAGTACAAAGCCATAATAACAAAAATAGTATAGTACTGGCATAAAAACAGAAAGAGAGATCAATGGAACAGAATAGAAGACGCAGCTTTAAATGGAAGTAACTTCAGTTATTTGGTCTTTGACAAGGGGGCCGAAATTGTATTCTGGGCCAAAGATAGCATCTTTAACAAATGGTGCTGGAGGAATTGGATAAACATGTGTAAAAAAATGAAAATAGACCCACTCCTTTCACCTTGCACAAAAATCAACTCCAAATGGATCAGAGACCTTAATATAAATCCAGTAATCGTGAACACCCTGGAAGAAAAAATAGGAACTCTCCAAGAAATAGGAGTGGGAAAAAATTTCCTGAGCGAATCTCCAGCAGCCCAGGAAATCAACAAACACTTAACCAATGGGACCTGTTCTGGCTCAGAAGCTTCTGTACAGACAAACAAACCATACTCAGAGCCAATAGACCCCCTTCAAACTGGGAAATTATTTTCGCCAGCTACAACTCAGACAGAGGACTAATTTCCAAAACCTACAGAGAACTAAAAAAAAATTGATAACAAAAACCCAAAATGCCCCCTTACAAAATGGGGTACTGATCTCAAAAGAGAATTCACGGAGGAGGAAACACAAATGGCCTTGACTCATTTAAGAAAGTGCTCGGCATCCTTAAGCATCAGAGAAATGCAAATCAAAACCACAATGAGATACCATCTTACCCCTGTCAGAAAGGCAATCATAAAGAAAACCAACAACAATCATTGCAGGCGAGGATGTGGGGAAAAAGGAACCCTCATTCACTGCTGGAGAGATTGCAAACTTGTTCAAACATTACGGAAAGCAGTGTGGAGACTCCTAGACAGAAAGGACATAGAACTACCAATGGACCCAGCTATCCCTCTACTAGGCATCTACCCGCAGGATGCCACATCTCGATGCAGTAAATTTTGTACAACTCTATTTATAGCTGCTCAATTCATAGTAGCCAAGAATTGGAATCAACCCAAATGCCCATCCATGGAGGAATGGACAATGAAACTGTGGTATATTTACATGATGGAATTATACTCAGCTGAAAGGAAAAATGACACAACAAAATTTAGGAAAAAATGATCTGACTTTGAGCAGATCTTACTAAGCAAACACTCAAAAGAACAGAATGGAAAGCCACATACTCTCCTTCATATGTGGTCCATAACCAGGATAACCGTTTTCCTTATACAGACAAGTAGAAAGAACTGAGAGGTTATAAATGTGGGGTAAGGGAAGGGGGGTGGGAAATGGCTCAAACATGAGGCCATACCAAATTAGGTTAAAAAACATAAAATTCTCACAAGCACACTGTAACCTAAATAGTAATGGGCGTCAACTGGTAGGGGAGAATGTATAAGTCTGTGAACAATTGAGCAGTCTGACAGCCCCAGGTCCCAGCCACTGGTTCCTTCCCTCACTGAGCTGTTGAACAAAGTGACCCATGAGGTTACAAAAACAAGACAGAATTCTGTCAAGGCTCTTGAACGCCCTCTCCAGGCCTGAGGCAAAACCCTGTTGCTGAAGAATCCACAGAATACCATCATTCAGCATCGAGAGACTCTTCGAGGTCTGGAATGGTAACCAGCCCCCAGATGGCAGTTAGTGCAGTGCTGGAAGACACTATGCAAGCTGCCAGGGGAAGCTGAACAACGACAGCTGGTGTAAACAGACCACTGACATGAAACACATTTTGATTCCATGAGTAGGCTGACCACACCTCCTACTGGGAGAGAAAAGGAAACCAAGAAAGGAGCAATTGTGCAATGGAGGAGCCTGAACCTGGGGAGACAATGAACAGCTATTAAATTCGGCCAATATTCCACTCACTGAGGGGGAACCCTTGATTGGAACCGGGGATTCAGGGCTATATGTACCAGATCCCATACTCTTGGGCTCCCAAGAAAAGATGCACTATGCGAGTGAAAGCCAGGGAGGCTTTTAAAAATAGAAGCTAAGTAATCCAGATCGTTGTATATTTGTTAATGGATACTGACCTCATTCTCCGATGGAGATTGTGTTTGTATTTTTCAGGATACAGTGAGGGAGCTGTGGCCCATATAATCCCTACCAACCGACTGCAGGCAGAAAGATGAGATACTGGCATGAGATGAGCCACCACAGTCA
>PVHP010044688.1:0-13948 GCA_004024765.1 Zapus hudsonius | reverse complement strand
GAGTTCAGATCCTCAGTGTATATGGAAGTCCTGGGCATAAGGTACAAATACATGAGGCCTGTATCCTCATCCTGGAAAAGTGGAGATGGTGGATCCCTAGGGCTTGCTGGCTAGCTTGTCTAGATAAATTGGTGAGCTTGAGTTTCACCAAGAGACCTAGTCTCAAAGAATCTGGTGGAGATCATGTGTACCTGCACACACATATGTGCCCACACGCATGTGAACATGCATACATGCACACACTTGACTCCAAAACATACACATACACAACAAAAAAGGTAATTTTGGCTTATGGTTTCAAAGGTTCCAGACTCTGACAGTTTAGGCACGGTTCATAGACCCCCTCCCCTTGAGTGGGAGGTGTCTAGTTGGAGCTAAAACCTAGGCACTAAAACTGATTGGTCAGGTATGAACCAACCACCTGTCTCTCTCTTCCTCACATGGCAGGCCAGCAGAAGGACCTCTGAAATTTCAGAGCTTGAGTAAGGCACCCCTCCCATCACAGCCTAATGGCTGTGGTGGTGTGGAGCTTAGGGTTCTTTCCCACAGGAACCTTTCCTTCTCACGATGGGAGCCCTCTGATATCTTTCCTTCTGTTTGTTTGACTCACCAGCAGAGATTTTGCTAAAACCTCTCCCACGTTTTTGCCCCACAGTGGTGGCTGGAGAACTCTGTAACTCCCCATGTTCCCTTAAATAATAAAGTCTCCCACTATATCTTAATATCTTGCTGTGTATGATTTTAATTCTTTAACTTTGTAGACAAGAATTTGGGTACTCCTTAAACTTGGGGGTGCATTGGAATTTTTGCTGGGCATTATCTAAATTCTAATCCTCAGCTCACCCCGCTACAAGACCATGATTAAGTGCCCCGGTGCTTTGTGCCTTGGAGAGTCAGCGTGTCGTGGCTGAAGCACCTGGTGGAGCAACCTGCTCAGAAGCAGGATAAGAGGGAAAGGGGGGGAGAGAGAGAGAGAGAGAGAGAGAGAGAGAGAGAGAGAGAGAGAGCTGCAATCATTTTTGAGGATATTTCTAACACCTCTCACAAGACCTTACTCTTAAAGATTCCACTACCTCCCTATAAACACATTAAACATATGGACCTCTGGGGGAAGCTCCAGATCCAAACCATAGCAGCTGGTAAATTTACTTAAGAGTCAAAGGCATATAAGGCAAGCCTGGGTCTGGTCTTGTCAGTGACAGATTTAATTTTGGGGAGCAAGTCACTGGAATAATTCTTGGACTCTGTTTTCTTTCCTGTAATGAGCATAAAAAGTCCTTGAATTTGCTGGTCCAAATGACAGTTTGAGGTTCAAGTGAGACCACTGAACTTCTTTGGAAAGCACAGAGCTCACTGTGACTCTGCAGTACCAGAGCGCCGAGCCCAGGCATAAGGCTGGAGTAGGTCTGACCTGAGCATCCTTGTCAAGCCAAATTTTTGTTCAGTTTGAAGGCAAAGTATGAGTTCAAATCATTTTTAAAATTTATGGCCAAAACACATAACATAAAATTCATCATGTTGTGACTTTAGTGACAACCCAGGAATGTGAAGTGTTTCCACATTGTGTGGTCTGTCTCTAGAACTCTTCCATCGTGCAAACCGAAACCCATACTGGTAAATAACGACTTTCCATTCCTACCAGCAAACCCTGGAAAACGTCATTCTACTTTGCTTTTTATGGATACACCTATCCTAGGTGCCTCAAGTAAGTGGAAGTATACAGTATTTGTCCTTTCGTGACTGGCAATATCAAGGCTCATCTGGTTTGTAGCATGTGATGTGAAGTGATTATTTGGTCTCTTCCCAGATTGTGGTTAGTGATCTGAAACCTCCAGACGACAAGTTGAAAATGGACAACTCAACATCCGACCTCCAGGCCCAGGGTGGAGTTGAAGAGCTCACTTTCCTTTGGGGGCCACACCTTTCACCTCGGTGCATGCTTGTGGGTCCTGGTGACAGTGGCACTGTTGGAGGGTGAAGGACTTTTAATGGTTTCTCAGCTTTGCCTTGACGAGTCAGCAAGGAGAATACAGAACTGCAGGTATTAATTTGATGTAGATACAAAAATAGCCTATTGACAATTTGATTTTTGATTTCCTGCTAGGAACATTGAAGCCAATAGTAGTGCCTGTAATAATAGTAGGTCTTTAGAGCATGGTGATAATACCTTTTATTGTGCATTCTCTTGAAATATTTTGGTCAATGCCTCCTACTTATGATCTCTGCTCCCTCAGAGATATATCTTCAGTCATTCTGTCTTAGTAAACTTTTAATCAGTTTATTTATTATTTATTTAGAAGGATCTCATGTCACCCAGGCTTCCCTTGAACTTTTGAGCCTCCTGCCTCACCCATTACAAGTGCCAGGGTTATTGATGAGAGGCATCCACAGAGCTCAGCTTACGGTTATTAGAGGTGGAGTGGATGTGCAGTGTTTTCTTTGGAGTTGGAATGTTCCTAAAAGTTCATGTACTGAAAGTTTGATCGCTGGAGAGTGGAATTATTGAAAGATGCTGGAACCTTTGGGAGGGGAGCTTAGCTGGAGGAGTCGATCATTGGTGGTGTGCTTCTTCAGGGGCTTTTGGGACTCTGGCCCTCCCCCTGCTTCTTGTCTGCCATGAAGTGAGCTTGTTTCCTTTCCTCCTTGTACTGACTCCTCTCAGACATTTTGACACAGTGATAGAAAGCTTATGAATATAGGCAGGGAGTCACACTTTATAATTCTTTTATTGTCTCCACAATGCCCTTTTCATATGATAAATACATTATTTTTCTGAACAAATGAACACAAATTATGAAATAGCTTCCCACTCTAGTTGTGATCATTCCTGGGTGCTATTAGGATGGAAATGTTCCCTTTTGTTGATTTGGAGTTTCCCTTGAGGTAACTTGTTCACACATGAATATTAGAATCCTAGAAAAGTAACTTTACAGAAACGTATTGAAGGCAACTGAAAATGCTTTCCTTCAGGAAGCAGGAAATAGGAGCATAAGTATCATGATTTTTATAATCATTTATTGATTCACCTGCACACTTTATCAGAGATCATTTCCTCAGCCAATATTTACTGGACACATATTATCATAAGTCATTGTGTTCTACCATAAAATAGAGTTGCAAAAATGAATGGATCATTACCTTTTCCAATCTATAATGTAAGCCTTCCAAGACATCAGATGTCATAAAATTTAATGTGATATAAAGTACATATTCAGGTAGTGTAAGAAAGTTATCAATACTTTCTGTGAAGTGCAGAGCAAGAAAAGATAACTCCTCAGTGTGGGCATTGGGGGAAGGGGTCAGAAAGGCTTGGTGATCCGGTTTGGCATAGCTGAGGGCCTCCAGTCTCTGTCTGCTGGAGGTGAGCTGGACACGTTAGGGGTTTACCTAAGGAAAACACGTTCTCTAAAAAGGTCAGGAAATGAAACAGCAGAGCAGAAACAGCCTGCTGGACTGTGAAGGGGAGACTTTGCAAACACAGGCCCGTCCAGTGACCGTCTCACTTCCAGGTGGCACTGCGCAGCTCAGCAGCTGTCTTCTCCTCCCTTGCTGGGACAGAGCGTCCAGTCAGAAGCAGCTTAGGGGAGGAAAGAGTTTATTTGGGCTGACAGTTTTGAAAGGCAGTTTCATCCGGGTGGAGAATGCATGGCCCCTGGCTGACATCTTCATATCTTCTCAGCAGAGAGAGAAGCGAGAGCAAGCCGGCCATGGAAAGTGGCCTGAACAAGGCCTCAAAGCCTCCCCAGTGACACACTGTCTCTGGCAAGCCTTCCATGGCTCCACCAGCTAGGAACCAGGTTGGAAGCTTAACAAACACGTGAGGCAATGGGGGACATTGCACGTTCAAACACCACACACTGGTACAGGCTAGCGCAGCACCAAAGTCTAGTCCATGAGTTCTGACCCTGCCAGATCTGAGCTGAGTGTCTTTTCTCAAGTTATTTAAAGTCCCCGAACCCAAGTTTCTTCATTTGTATCACTTGTCAAATAAGGGTAATGATACCTATCTTGAAAGGTTATAAGACTTAAAGGTGATCATGTATCTAAAACTTTTAAAACAGTCTAATGCATTATGGATGCTCAGTAGTAAGAGAGATCATCACTACTATGATACTGTTTTTCTTACTGCTGTGACAAATTACCTGCTGCAAGTAACGTAAGAGAGGAGCATTTATTGGCTCACAGTTTGAGGGTCTAGTCCATCCCAGCAGGAAGGTCACGGTGGCAGGAGTGTGAGCAGTCAGGAAGCAGGGAGAGATGAGTCCCTGTACTCAGCTCACTTTGATTCAGTCTGAGACCCCAACCAATGGGATGAGCTGCCCACCCACATACAGGGTACGTCATTCCTCCTTCTTCTGGAAACCCCAGAGTTTAACAGCCCATGGAGCTCAAAACTACTTTTCTTTGTTTAGAATATTACTCAAACCCCTATCTTCCAGTAGATTCCCCTCCTATTCCCAGCAAGCTGTCTGCCTAGACTAGACAAATTAGCAAGCTCCAAGTTCAAGTGAGAGAGCTTGCCTTATGAACATGTCAAGATTATAAAAACGATGTAAAACTTTCTGCTGCTATGTCTTTTTGCCCGCATGCATTTCTATCCCTTCCACTTTCCTGAGATAATAGCAAAAAGAAAATAAAGACACTTAGGTACAGGTGGACTGTGTTTCACTAGTGTATCACAGAGAACTGCACTGCTACTGTATTTCTCCTCCAGCCTCATGGGCCGAGGGATCTTTCCTGACTGTGAAACAAGTTAGCCCTGGAGTATTTCAGAACAACCCCCTCTACACATGGTGGAGTTAAAACATAGGCAGGCCCCACTTTAAGCCATCCCGAGCAATGCCATACTGAAACTTGCCAGAGACCAATTAACCAGCCGACAGCATGTTCTCACTTTTCTAAAGGATTAACAAGAATAGAAGACCCAACTGTATGTCAGGATTTAAATGTATGTACTGAAGTTGAGTGGTGATGGACGCTTGAGGCTGAACTCGTATTAAAGTTTAATTGGAAATGAAGACAAGACTTCTCTGAAATGATCAGTTGTCATTGGGCTCCAAATCTTGAGTGTGAAAAATATGATTCTATTTACAGACATTGAATCAGCTTGCCTGCCTCCAACCCTTCCTCTCCTCCATCCCACACATTGATGCCCGTTCATCTTCCTCCATGCTCTCCCCTCTTCCCCTCCAGCTGAAAAGCCCACAGCTCAGATGGGATAAGCTCCCCCACCCCACTTCTTGCTGCAGCTAATATTATCACCAGAGTACATCACCGGCTTCTCAATTTAGCTTACACCATTCTGCCTGCCAAAAACCTTCTTCCCTTTTCTCCATTTCCCACCACCAAACCCTTCAGCCTGCAAGGTGTTCTTCCAGCCTCGCCTGGAGTTTCCAGCAGGGGTGTCATTAGTGAATGTCTACTGAGAACCATTAGCAGAGACCCTCTTCGAGCTTATACTCAGTCTCAACAACTAAGTGATCGGTTTTTGGAATGCATAAATCATGTCTTTTATCTACATGCATTGGCATGTTTGGTGACTTGGCACACTGTATGTATAAGAGCATTTTTGTTGATAATAAAAAGTAGATTTGGGGGCCTGGGGAGATGGCTCAGTGGATAAAGCATTTGCTGTGTAAGCCTAATAACCCAAGGTTGGGTCCCTGACACCCACATACATCCTGGATGGGTACGGCAGCATGAATGTCATCCCACTACTTGGAAGGCAGAGCCCATAGCATCACCAAGGGAAGCTGGCTAACTAGACTAGACAAGTTGGCAAGCTCTGAGTTCAAGTGAGAGAGCTTGCCTCAATAAACAAGATGGAGAGCGATCCAAGAAGATGCCCAATGTCAGCTTCTGGCCTTGATGTGCACAAGCACATCCACCTGTGCACACTCACACTCACACACACACACACACACACACACACACACACACACGCACAGCATCCATATTTATACAAACATACACACATTCTCTCTCTCTCTCTCTCTCACACACACAGAACAGTAGACTCAAGGCTGGGGTGATGGCTCCATGGGAGTAGTGTAAGCACAAGGATCTGAGTTCAGATCCCAAAACCCATAAAAAATGCTGGGTGTGGTGATGTGCACCTGTACTCCTAGGAGAGGCAGAAACAGAGACTCCCTGAGGCATACTGGCCAGCTAGTTGAGTAAAATTGGTGATCTCCAGGCTCAGTGACAGATTCCATCCCCCCCAAATAAGGTGGAGGGCAATTGAGGAAAGATAGCCACATTGGTCTGTGTTCTGCACACATTTGTGCACACACACACATACACACAAACATTGTAGCAGTTACCTTGTCATTGCTGGGACTAAACACAAAAAGAAGCAGCTTATGCATGGGGAGAGATATTTTGGCTCACAGTTTTTAAAAAAAATATATTTATTATGAATAAGTATATATACTGTATGAACCAATCTTGTGAGGGTATCCCTGTTTCCCTCTTCTCTGTCCCCTACACACTGGGGTACTTCCTTGGTGCCCATACTGGATTTGTCCAGAGGTTAGGGGGTTATGAACTGCACCAGAGGTTGGCTCACAGTTTTGAGGGGAAGCTTGATCGTGGTGGGGAAAGTATGTCAGCTGGGTGTCACGTCAGCTGGGAGAAGCAGCAAGAGAGTGAGCCAGCTAGCACTGGTATGTGGGCTGGACAATAAAGCCCCAGGGCCCGCCACCAGTAACATGCCTCCTGCCCATGGCTTCACCTCCCAAAGGGTGCACCAGCTGGAGATTAAATACGAGACTTAATCATAAACACACGAGGCTCTGGGGGACATTTTATACTCAAACCATCACACCTGTACACACATGTATGCCCATACACATGTGAGCATGCATACACACTCATGAACACCATACACAAATAGATTCATGACAACCTTTAGAGGATCTTGCCTATGACATACAGAAAGGTTCATGTGAACGGATATTGAACTTACATGAAGATGGGAAGAAGGGACAAGAATCTAAGGCAATGAAAACTGGAGCTAATCAGTGCTAAATGAGACATCTCTATCACACCCTTCCTTCAAGGTTCAGGGAACGTTGCAGAAGAGGAGATGGAAAGAATGTAAGAGCCGAGGATGGGAGGAGAGCTTTAGAATGCAATCTTCCGGGCAGGAAGTGGTCGCTGCATTCATGACCTCACAGCAGTTGTTACCAGCACAATACTGAGTCCAGCAAGACGTTGTCATGGATATGGAGTAGACAGGAAAACCCAGCAGAACATAAGCAGGAGTAGCTGGAAAGAAGGTTTCTGTGAAAGGGGGCAGGGGGAGGGGAACAAAATGACGTGATGGGAAGGGATCATGATCAAGGTACCTGTATTAAAATTATCAATAAAAATATGAAAAGAAAAGCGGAGCAGGGGATGTGATCAGGAGCCGGGGTTCTGCTGCGCATCTCCTGTGCCTGTCTGCACTCTCTGGCTACAGCATACTGCTCCTGCCTCACAGCCCAGCACTTACATAATCTGTCTCTGCAGACACTGCCCAGGCAGGATGCTGCCCCCTGTTCTGCTGGCTAAGCTGAGAATGGATTCTTTCTATAACCTGATACTCTTCATTTCATATCAGATCGTGGTTGATATCGACATTATCTTCCTTGTCATCGTGATGGGGATGAGAGAGTTACACTCTTCTCCCTTGGGGGGGACGATCTGCTTCAGGATTAGAATAACTACTGTAAAAACATTTCCCATTTTGATACTATAATCCCTTTCTCGGTCAGGCCATCTTTAATCCCCCAGGATTAGCATTAAACCTAATATCCTGATAGCAGCAGGTCAGAGCTTTAGCTGCATTAAATGGGCTACAATGGAACGATCTCTTAAGTACAGAACTGATACACACCGTAAACAATAATAGAAAGTAAGGCAAATAGTGCTAAGTTAATGGAGCAGGTGCACTACGAGGGGAGATGAGAGTTTAATAACAGTTCAAGCAGTGGGAAAAAAACGATAAAGGAGTAGATGTAGGACCCTATTCCAAAGATAACACTAGCATCACTATGGAGAGAGGTTAGTGCTGTGGCACCCTGCGCATCATCTGTGATCCATCTGTAGAGTTAAAGATTAAACAACTTTAGGAAGAATAAAGATGGCACATTTCACTTGGGAATGATTTCCAGTTAATATATTAATTGAAAACCTGAAGGCGCATAACAGTGGAATAGCTTATCAGAGCGGATAAGAGAAATACTTGCATTTTTTTTGAGACGGGGTTTTATAGAGCCGAAGCTGGCTTCAAACTTTCTATGTAGCTGAGGATAACCTTGAACTCCTGATCATTCTTCCTCTATTTCCCAAATGCTGGAATTACAGGCATTTTACAATCACACCTGGTTTATGCAGTGCTGGGGACCAAACACTGAGTTGTGTGTATGCTAGGCAAACATTATACCAATTAAGCTATACCCCACATCCACATTTGTTTATATTTAAAATTCAAAGTAAGGGGAGGAAACTGAGCAAAACTTAGGATCACTTTGGGGCATGTAGGAGATAAGAATGGACTTATTTGAATGTAGCTGAATTCATTATCCACAGACACATAACTGGTTATTATTAATATTTCACAGAAGTTCTGAGGGCCAGGAATTAGGAACAGCCTCCCTTGCTGGGGAGTTCTGGGGTGTGTTTCATGAGAATATGGCCACCACATTGGCTCGAGTTAGTTCCAGTCAGGGGAGGGTTTGATGAGGGATAGAGAAATCTACTTGTTCGATAGCACACTCAGGGGTTTCTTGGCAGGATGCTGGGTCTCCACACCACATGGATCTCTCTTTCCACAGGGCGGCTTGAACACGGTCATGACACAGCATTTGACTTCCTCCAGAGCAAGACAGGAAGTTGAAGCTCCTTGCATGAGCTGGTCGCAGAGGAGCACACTATTACTTACATCTTTATCTGTTAGAAGCTAGATACGGAGCCAAACTCAGAGTCAAGAAGAGATCATGAATCCACAATTTTTAAAGGGTACATTAAAGAATTTGTGAACATAGTTTAAAGTTCCACTTTCATGTTTGAGTTGGAAACCATATTACTATTTTATGTGATTTGAAAATAAAGTCAAAAAGAAAATGCAATCCCTAAACCTCAAAAAATATATAAAATAAATCAACCTAAACACATATCAAGTCGCAGGTTTAAGCAGATGGTAATTGCTTGAGTTACTTAATCTTTACTTATGCTACTGTAGTGAGAACACTTAACATGAGACTGAACCTCTCAGCATCATTGTCTCAGGCACCGTGTGGTTTAGCACCTCTCTGGAGCTCACCCATTACCTTTTCATTGCCACGACAGAACGCATGACCCAAAGCACATGATCGGCGGGGAAGGATTGATTTTTGGCTTACAGTTTTGAGGGGAAGCTTCATGATGGCAGGGAAAGCATGGCATGAGCAGAGGCTGGACATCACCTCTGTCACAGCAGGTGGAAAACAGCTGCAGGAGAGTGGGCTGAGTTCTGGCGAGGAGGAGCTGGCTGCAGCACTCCTAAGCCTACCCACTAACAGCACACCTCCCCCAGCAAGGCTCTACCTCCCAAATTGCCACCATCTGGGAACCAGGCATTCAAAATACATGAATTTATGGGGGACATCTGATTCAAACCATTATATTTGGTTTGCTTGCAATGCTCACTGGTTAGTAATTGATTTCTCTCTTTCCTCAGCCCCGGGTAAGTAGTAGCATTTTATGCTTTAATTTTACAAACTTGATTATTTTAGGTACTTCTTTTAAGCATGATCAAGTTGTCTTTTTTGTGACTGGCTTATCTTCCTTATCACAATGTTCTCACTCTTCAACCATGTTGTCACACACTTGAGGATTTCTTCTTTCTTCAGGCTGAATAATATTCCATCATGTGGATATATAGTGTTGGCTTTACCCACTCACCTGTTGGTGGGCATTTAGGTACTTTACACCTTGTGCATTGCATAGTGAAACAGTGAACACAAGAATTCTAATTTCTTTTTAGGGCTGTTGGGTCATATGCTAGTTCTGTTTTTAGCTCTTCAGGAGCTTCTATGCAATACTTCCAAGTGATCACATCACTTGCATTTCCACCAGTATTGCCAAGGGTTCTGATTTCTCCTCCTTGTCAATACTTGCCTTGTGCTGTTTTTCACAGTGGCTATCCTGACATGTGTGAGGTAAACCTCAGTTAATTCAAAATGAGATAATTTTTTACAAATAAAACCCAGAAGTACATACCCAAAGGATAAAAATAATTGTAAAGTATCTTAAATTGTTTTTCAATAATTAAAATACTAGTATTATCCTGAAATTATTAAGTTAATATATTTTTATGTTGTGTTCTATATGCTTTTACTAAATTATAATTACAGTATACATTAGTATGCACACAGTATATCAGTTTTATTCTAAAACTAATTATATATGTGCATATATCTCTCAAATAAAAATTATATTTATGTGCTTAGAAACCAAATCTTTTAGAAAAGAGGCGATAGCAATATTAAATTACATAAATCAAGTGGAGAATCCTATAATCTTAAATTTGGTTTTAAAAATTAATAGAACTTATATGGTAGTCTCAATCAGATCTCCTCCATACGCTTTGAGTGACTGGTCAGCAGCAATGCAAAGTTAACTACAACAACTTGTGATAGATTTTCTTTAAAAGTAAACATGGGCTTCAGCGGTGGCTCAGTAGCTAAAGGTGCTGGTTTATAAAGCTGGGGACCAGGCTGAGTTCCTCAGTACCTACCTAAAGCCAGATACACAAAGTGGCACAAGCAGTTGGAGTTCATTTGCAGTAGCTGGAGGCCCTGGCATGCCCATTCTCTCTCTGTCTCTGTCTCTCTGCTTGTAAGTATATAAAAGAAAGCAGAAGGGAAGGAAGCAGTGACTAATTGTCATTTTCCAGTGTGGACTGCAACTCAGGAATTTTTAGCTCACTAATGCTGCAACCATTTTGCAATACCTACTTAAAATCGGATCCGATTTGAGGCTAGAGCCTGAAGGTCACAGGGCATGCAGCTGCGGAGGGAAGATGGCAGGTGAGCGAGAACAAGCAGGAGTCTGGACTGAAAACTGTGGCACCTCTCTCCTGTTGACAGCACAGGTGTCCTGGGTGTCCTGCAGAAGCCAGGACCCTTGGTCAGGAGTCTCTCATGGACACTGAGCCCAAGCCTGTGGAGGCTGGACGAGCATGTGGGGGGAGGGAGGGAGGCTGTAGGTGAGCTGCTGCTTCATGGCAGCATGTGAGTGCAGCTGGGCTGTGAGTGCTCACTCCCACCCTCCAGATGGCCAGAGAACTCCTGGACAGAAGCACACTGGAAAAGGGAAAAATACCTGGCCTGGCCATGTAAAACAGTGTTCAAGCCACCAGGCGAGGTGATCCTGGATAGTTTCATGATACAATGGTTCCAGTGGACACATTTTGAGTCATTAGGTGAAAATTCACATAAAACAGCAGCAACAACAACAGGGCTGAAGAGATGGCTTAGTGGTTAAGACATTTGCCTGAGAACCAGAAGGACCAGAATTCGATTCCTCAGTACCCACATAAAGCCAGATGCACAAGGTGGTGCATGTGTCTGGAGTTCATTTGCAGTGATTGGAGGCCCTAGTGCACCTATTCTCCCTCTGTTTCTTTCCCTGTCTCAAATAAAGAAACAAAATGATTAAAAACAACAACAAAAGGCTGGGTAGATGGCTCAGCAGTTAAAGGTGCTTGCTTACAAAGCCTGCTGGCCCAGGTTTCATTCCCCAGTATCCTCATAAAGCCAAATGCACAAAGTAGTGGAGGCATCTGGAGTTCATTTGCAATGTCAAGAGACCCCAATACCCCACACTTTTTCCCTCTCTCTCTCTGCTTATAAATAAATAAATACCAACACTTTTAAAAATAAATATCTAGGCATCACAAGCCTTACGCCTGCTTCTATGAAGCAATAGGAAAAATGTGAGCAGATAACAAATTACCAAAGAATCAAAGGTGAATGTGATCTAGCTTCAGGCTCCAAGTACCAGTTTTATGGGCAATACACAGAAAGAAGAAACTTACTAAGTTCCAGCACAGCCATGCCATTAGCACAATCTAAACTTGGGTGACTACACAGAACTCTTGTGGATACTCGGCTTCCTGCACACAGACCACAAAGAAAACAAAGTACAAAGAAAGCACTAGGGGTGTTTGTAGACTGTAGAATTTAGGTTTAAAGAGAAGGCCCTGGGGGCTGGGGAGATGGCTCAGTTGGTAAAGTGCTTGCCATGTGAGTGTGAGGACCCAGTTTGCATCCCCAGGACCCCTGGTGGTGCACGCTTGTCGTTCCAGATCTGCTGAGGTTGAGACAGGATCCCTGGGGCTTGCTGGTTAGAATTGGTGAGCTGAATTGGTTCAAAATCATAAAATCCTCATGTTCATACTGTAACCTATTGAGCAAGTAATGGGCATCGTTCGGCAAGAGGGGCCGTGAATAGAAAGGGGAGAGAGTCTAAGCCTGTGAAAAATTGATCAGTCCTGCAATTCCTGGTCCCAGTCACCGGCTCCTTCCCTCACTGAGCTGTTGACCAAAGTGACTCATGTGGTCCCAAAAACAAGACAGGATTCTGTCAAAGCTCTTGAATGCCCACCCCAGGTCTTAGGTAGGATCCTCTTGCTGAAGAAACCACAGAAAGCCATCTATCAGCATCGAGAGACCCTTCGAGGTCCAGAATGGTAACCAGCTACCAGATGGTAGTTAGTGCAGTGCTGGAAGGCACTGCATAAACTGCCAGGGGAAGCTGGTCAATGACAACTGGAGTAAACAGAGACCACTGATAAGAAACACAGTCTGCCACCATGATTAGGCTGAACACACTTCCTACTGGGAGAGAGCAGTGAACCAAGAAAGGAAAACTTGTGCAATGGAGGAACCAAAGTCTGGGGGAGGTAATCAACAGCTTTTAATTCATCCAAGTAATCCACTCAGTGACAGGGAGCCCTTAACTGGAACTGGGGACTTAGGGTGAAATACACTGGGAACCAAAATCTTGGGACCCCAAAGAGAAATGCACTTTACAAAGGATTTACAAAGAGGCTACTAACAATAGAATCTAGCCAGTTCAGAAATGTGTATCTCAGTTGACCTATACTGATCTCACTCTCTGATGGATATTCTGTTTGTATTTTTCAGAAGGTAGCAAGAGAGCTGTGGCTCCTCCAACCCTACCAAGGAGCCACAGGCCGATAGCTGACATACGGGCAAGAGATGAGCCACCCAAGACCTACTGTGGAGGATCCACATGGAACCCCGCAGAGAGTGGTGGGATAAGCAAGAGACCCATAACCACAGCCAGTCAGTCAACCCAGGATAAGCCAGACAGATACCAATGATCTTCAACACAACCTAAAGCAGAAGTACAGAGGCCACTAACAATAATACAATAACAATAACCTCAACAATAAAGCAGCCTTAATACTTACCCACCATGACTCAGGGAACTGAGTGAATGACGGGGTGGAAAGACTGTAAGAGACATGGTGGGGGAGAACTCTCAGAGACATGGCCCCCCTCAGTAACAACATCCAAAGGTAGAACCGGGTTGACTCCTAGGCTATCCATAACCCCTACCCCATGGACTGATCCAGTTTGCCCACGGAGGAAGATACCCAGCTGGGGACAGGGAAGAGGGAAATCGGGGAAGTGGGGATACCAACACATTATTTGCTCATTCAATGTATCTAATTA
Source organism: Zapus hudsonius (assembly GCA_004024765.1). Taxonomy (NCBI): domain Eukaryota; kingdom Metazoa; phylum Chordata; class Mammalia; order Rodentia; family Dipodidae; genus Zapus; species Zapus hudsonius. The sequence continues at coordinate 218 of PVHP010044688.1, read as the reverse complement.
TGGATAAAAAGAATTGGTGACCTTCAGTCTCGTGAACTCCTATGGAACTGCTGATATAAATTCACTTGCTACTGATGGGAAACTACTCAAACTCAACTCTCGATCCACACTGGCCATTGACTGGGACAGTGAGACCCGGAGCCTTTACTATGATGAGCAAGAATCTGAGGCCTGCGAGAAGCATATGAGCATGTTGCAGCCTCAGAAGAAGAAGAAGA
>PVHP010044687.1:0-12940 GCA_004024765.1 Zapus hudsonius | reverse complement strand
TCCTTGAGTCGTGGTGGATGTTAGGTCGATAGCTGAGATTCTGGCAAGAGAGAAGCCACCACAGTCATACCATGGAGGATCCATATGGAACCCCACAGAGAATGTCAGGATGAACAAGGGACCCACAGCCAGACATTCAATCAACACAGGATAAGACAGTGAGATAGAAACCAACTGTTTTTGACACAAAGACCCCTAAGCTCACAACCTTGAGTAGAAATCTTAATCACTCATTGATTAGAATTGTAATGTCGCCTCTCCAGCAGCACAGGAATCAGTTCTGTGTCCTTATGTTTCAGCACAATGCAATGCCAACTGTTAGTGCCCAACACAAAGGTGAACGTAACATAAGTGGTAAATAAAATGTTGACAGCCTAGCGGGCTGTCCTCTTCTTTATAAGCATATGACTACTTTCATGGAGACTGCATTTTTCATCTTTCTTTGAGTTTTATTTTCTAGATTTACTGCTAATGGAATTCCAAAATAATTGCTATGGGGAGTTTCACGATTTATGCAAAAGATATCCCTTCCTCCAAACAAGTTTTCATTTCCATAAAAGAAACAAAAGTCTTTAAAGGGATAATGGAACTATTATTTGAAGCAATATGTTGCTCCAGTTAGTGAGAAAAACTTCCCCTTGTACTGTGATTGCCTACCTCAGGTCTATTACTTCTATAACAAAAGAATAATAAGGATTTTTGTTAGTTTGTCTTGTTTTATTGGGTCTATCATTCTTTTGTTTCTTGTTAATTTTTACAGATGCCTAGCTCTAAGTTGACTAATTTACTTAAAGAAACGAACAAACCAATCTCTGTTTTTAATATATCCTGATTCATACTTAAAGACTATTGATAGTTAATATTTTTATATTTTATAACAGATGTATATATAACTTGCTAATTAAATATCTGTGAAGAAATTATACTTTTAATTGAAGAAAACTATATGTATAGATTTTGTTATTTTATACCACTTTATTTAGAATATGGCATGAAAAAATTAATGATTAAATGTCTGGAAAACTTATTTTTATAACTATTCATGAGCCATTGGCATCATTAATTTTATGTGGTGAAATTGATAAAATATGTTTTCAAAGAGCATATGTTTTTAGAAGGTAGGCATTAATTTGGACAGAAAACATGTACTAAATTTCTTCTGGGAACTTATCATTGAATTTTTACAAGGTTCCTCTTTAGTGATTATTATCAGCTCAGTGATTTTTATCTTTTAAATACTTCATAAATATTAATAAACTTGTATCTCCAATGACACTCTGGTCATAATTATGAGTCTTAAAAAATTAACCAGTGTCTACTGTTTTCTATTATCATAAAGAAAATATCTTGGACATAATATTAGTAAGGTACATGCCATGGGCTTTACTCATTTCTCTAAAGCTCATAATTTGAAATCTGGATACTCAATGTATTAGATGTAGGTACTAATTTAATCATGAAGTTGGGGCCCATATAAATAATTCCCTTATAAAATTCATCCTGACATCTTCTCTGGTTCATGTGAGGACAAAGAAAAGCAGCCCCTCTTACCCAAAAGACAGAACTCACCGATTGCTAAATCCAGTTGTACCCTAACCTCACATTATCTGCCTCTAATTCCTGAGCAATGTACTTCCGTTTTCTTTATTCTAATCATTTTATGGTATTTTGGGTATAGTAGCCTCTATGAACTAAAGTAGTTCTTCTTACAGGAAAAGAAAGGGGGGCAGGGAGGAGGGAAATGATGGTATCAACACATGATTTGTTCATACAAAGTTTCTACTTAATAAATAAGTTTTAAAAAATAATATACTGAAAAAAGAATATTAGTGTGTCTAACTTCTAACAAAAATTTAAAATACAGTAAATACAGTGAAGAAAAAAGTTGAGAATTCAATAACAGCTTGAAGCTGCTCATCCAAATCTTGAGATGTTTTCATAAATAAGGGTAAAAATCATTATTACTTCTTTCTCAAAATACGTTCAGCATTTAGGATGTCAGTAAAAGTTCTTGCTGGGTGCATGTAATCTGCAACATGTAATGTCCTTTTGATTCAACAGCTTGATAAGCTCTCCAAGGATGAAACATGCAATGTGTCCTAGGATAATGTGTATGACACACCAAAGAGAATGAATATTCTTAAAAGTGTCTATATATGAACCTGGAAAACGTGTGAGAAATAAATCTTAATAATGTTGTCTTATGATGTATAAGAATATATCATAAGTGGTTTGTTTCTGTCCCATGCTTTTATTTTAGCCATTCTGCACTAATTCTGAATGTTCTATTGCTTGGGCAAATTATCAGAGCTTTGATACATGGAAGGTTGTTATGAAGATCACCTCTTGACATACACTTTTTACTCAAACACAAAAAAGAGTTTCCCATGGGATAATAAGCCACCCACATGTCTTCACTGTCCTGCTTTACTAGTGTACCAACTCTCCGCAAATTTTTGTCATAATTAAAGCTCACAGGGTTGTTGTCTGCCTCTCTCCCTACCACAGGGTACAATGGTCAGCTATCATGTTCATCAAACCTAGCGAATATTGAGCATCACACACACACATATATATATATATATATATATATATATATATATATATATACAGAGATGTGTGTATATATAACAAAATATATTTAATAATAAATTGTTGCTAAAATATCCATCATCAAGTTTCAAGAGTGACTTAAAATGATACCACCTTTCTTCACAATAATCATATTTTCTTTCCCTTTTATTTTCATTTCTTCTTGATTCCCTAGGAAACAAAACCTTACCAATGCTTTCTTTTACAGGAAAGCACTTCATCCAATGTTTACTCTCAGGATGAGATTTCATCCTACCTCAAGAACCAAACTTAAACAACTTTTTTTTTCTGTCATCTCTCTATCCTGTACCTTCCTTCTTCTGGCGTTATTATGGAGCTCTTCTTCCTTTCTTCAATCCAATTTCAATGTTTCCACTTGTTTAAGAGTTGTCAAAATTTCAGTTCATGGAAAGAATCTTTTTTTCTCTGCATCATATTTTCCTGTGTTCTAGATTATTATCTTTCACAAATACAATGCTATTTTCCTATCTTAGATATTTATTTTGACCCCGTCTTCTAGAAATGATGACATTACCTCCATTCTATGGTGAGATAATTTTCTTATCACTGTTCTTGTAGGAAATTTGAATGAAACTCAAACAGCAGCTCATCTTGGGAAATTTTGAATATTTTTTATTTTTTATTCATAGAAAATCAAGATCTAATATTGGATTATTTTCTCCAATATATAAATTATTCCAGGCTTTATTATTTTCTCTAGTACTCCACTTATATCCTTATGTTTGTTCTGTCCTTTAAAATCTGCTGTGATCACACAGTTGATGCAGCACACGCCTTTAATCCCAGCACTGGGTAGGCAGAGGTAGGAGGATCACCTTGAGTTCAAGGCCACCCTGAGACTGCAATAGTGAATTCCAGGTCAGCCTGAGTTAGAGCTAGACCATACCTCAAAAAGAATATCATATCTGTGCATAAGTAATGGCTAGGGGAAAAACATTAAAATTCACACATGCTCCACAATTGATCTGTCATCATGAATCATGGAGGATGTAAGTAACTGATGTAATTTTCTCTTTTTTAGGTACATTGAATGGGCCAATAATGAATTGGTATCCCCATTTCCCCAATTTCCCTCTTCCCTATGCCCAATTGGCTGGATATCCTTCTCCATGGGCAGTCTGGATGAGTCGATGAGGTAGGGGGTTATGGACATCCTAGGGGTCAACCTGGTTCCACCCCCATTTGTATGTTGTTACTGAGGGGGGCAATGTCTCTGGCAGTTCTCCCCCCACCATGTCTCTTACAGTCTTTCCACCCCCTCTTCTACACAGTTCCCTGAGCCATGGTAGGTGAGTATTAAGGCTGCATTTTTGTTGAGTTCTTACGGGGGGGGGGGTGTCTCTGTACTTCTGCTTTAGGTTGTGTTGAAAATATTGGTGTCTGTCTGGCTTATCCTGTGTTGACTGAATGGCCGTGGTTGTGGGCCTCTTGCTTATTCCACAACTGTTTTTGGGATTCTATGTCCTTCATGGTAGATCTGGTATGGCTCATCTCTCACCCAGGTGTCTGCTATTGGCCTGTGGTTTGTTGGTAGGGTTGGAGGATACATAGCTCTCTCTCTACATTCTGAAAGATACAAACAGAATCTCCATCACAGAGTGAGATCAGTAAAGGTTAACTTAGTTATATATTTCTGAGTTGGCTAGATACTATTGTTAATAGCTCTATGTCAATCACTCATAGAGTGCTCTTTGGGGGACTAAGATTCTGGTTCCTGGTGTACTTCGTTCTGAGTCCACAGTTCCAGTTAAGGGCTCCACTTCACTGAGTGGCTTATTTGGCCAAATTAAAAGCGGTTGATTGCCTCCCCCAGACTTTGGCTCCTCCATTGCACAAGTGCTCATTTCATCGACCACTGTTCTCTCCTAGTAGGCAGTGTGTTCAGCCTACTCCCGGTGGCAGACTTTGGTTCATGCCAGTGGTCTATGTTTACTCCAGCTGTCATTGACCAGCTTCCCCTGGCAGCTTATGCAGTGCCTTCCAACCTGGCAATGAATACCTTTTGGGGGATGGTTACCATTATGGATCTTGCATGGGACAGTTTCTCTGATGTTTTTTTCTGAATGTTTGTCTTCTGCATATAGAAAGGCTACTGATTTTTTGTGTTAATTTTGTATCCTGCCACTTAGCTGAAAGCATTGATCACCTTCCGGAGTTTACTGATACTATTCTTTGGGTCTGATATATTTAGGATCATGTCATCTGCACAGAGGGATAGTTTAATTTCTTCCTTTCCAATTTGTATCCCTTTTATGCTTTTCTCCTGTCTTATTCCTTGGGCTAGAACTTTAAGCACTTTGTTAAAGAGCAGTGGTGAGAGTGGATACCCCTTACTTATTCGTGAATTAAGTTGGAACTCTTGAGTCGATCCTCATTGAGAATGATAGGTGCTTTAGGGAATCTGTATATTGTCTTTATCAGGTTGAGGTATGGGCCGCCCATGCCTATTCTCTGTAGGGTTTTGAACATGAAGTGGTGTTAAATCTTGTCAAATGCCTTCTCAGCATCTATTGAGATGATGCTTTGGTTTTTGTGGTTGAGTATATTAATGTGATGAATTACATTTATCTACTTACAAATGTTGAACCATTCTTGTATCCCTGGGATAAAGCCAACTTGGTCAGGGTGAATAATAATTTTCATATGGCTTTGTATACTGTTTGCTAGCACTTTGTTTAGGATTTTTGCATCAAAGTTTATTAGGGATATGGATCTGTAATTTTCTTTTCTTGTTGCATCCTTTCCTGGTTTGGGAATTAGGGTGATGCTAGCTTCGTAGAAGGAGTTTGGGAGCCTTCCCTCTTTTTCTATGCCCTTAACAAGCTTCAGAATGAGTGGTTTCAGTTCTATGATGAAGGTTTGGTAGAATTTGGCTGAGAAACCATCCAGTCCTGGGCTTTTCCATTTGGGGAGGTTCTTGATTACAGATTCAAATTCTGTGATTGTGATAGGTTTATTTAGCCAATTTATCTGCTCTGGGCTGAGCTTTGCTAATAGGTAGGTGTCCAAAAATTTATCCTTTTCTTCCAGGTTCTCTAAATTTTGTGGATTAGAGGTTTTGGAAGTATGACCTGATGATACTACCAATCTCTTTGGGGTCTGTTGTGACTTCTCCCTTGTCATTTCTGATTTTGTTGATTTAGGCCTTCTCTGTTCTTTGTTTGATTAGATTGGCCAGGGGTTTTTCAATATTATTGACTGTTTCAAAGAACCAACTGTTTGAATTATCTATTTTCATAATTGTTTTCTTCATTTCTAAGTCATTAATCACAGCTCTGATCTTAATTATTTATTTGTGTCTTTAGCTCCTAGGGTTGGACTTTTCCATTTGTTCTAATGACCTTAGGTGGGAGGATAGGTGGTTGATTTAAGACATCTCTGTCTTTATTATGAAGGCATTTAGTGCAATGAATTTCCCCCTTATGACAGACTTCTTTGTGTCCCACAAGTTCTGATAGTATGTGTCCTCATTGTTGTTTGTTTCTAGGAAATTCTGAATTTCCTTCCTGATTTCTTGTTTGATCCATTCACTGTTCAGGAGCTAGTTGTTCTGTCGCCAGTATCTTTTGAAATTTTTGTATCCTCTCCCATTGTTAATTTCTAGCTTTAATGTGTTGTGGTCTGATATGATGCAGGGGATTACATTGATCTTCCTAAATTTGTTGATGGAAGATTTATGACCTAGAACATAGTCAATTTTGGAGAAAGTTCCATGTGCTGCTTAGAAGAATATATAATCTGCCCTTTGGGTCGAATACTCTGTAAATATTTGTTATCCCTAGCTTGTCTATGGTGTTGTTGAGCAATGCTATTTCCCTGCTTGTCTTTTGTTTGGAAGATCTGTACAGGGATGACAGTGGAGTGTTAAATTCTCCTGCTGTGATGGTGTTGACATCTATATCTGTTTTTCTTTTGAGTAATTTATGCTTAATGAACTGAGGGGCTCTTGTATTTTTTGCATACATATTTAATATAGTGATATCTTCTTGTTGGATAATTCCCTTGAGGAGTAGGAAGTGGTCATCATTTTCCTTTTTTATTGATTTCAGTTTAAAGTCTATTTTGTCAGATATTTTAGTAGTACACCAGCTTTTTCATTATTCCCAAATGCCTGAAAAATTGATTTCCATCTTTTACCCTCAGTAGGTTACTATCTTTAGCGATGAAGTGTGTTTCTTGAAGGCAACAGATGGATGGGTCCATTTTTCTGATCCACCCTGCTATCCTGTGTCTTTTTATAGGAGAGTTAAGACCATGTTGGAGGGACTATGGGGGTTGATATCTGAGATGTTATTGTCACTTTGGTGTTACCTTGCTTGTTCTCTGTTCCTTTCCTGTGGTTGGTTACTTGTCTCATCTGCATGGAATATCTCATGTAGTATCTTCTGAAGGTTTGGTTTTTGTGTTCAAGTAATTGGAGAGCTGGCTAATTTCATGGAATACTTTCATTTCTCAATCTATTATGATGGATAACTTTGCTGGGTACAGTAGTCTAGGTTGAAATCCGCACTTCTTTAGGCCTGGAATATCTTTCTTCCAAGCTCTTCTGGCTTTTAAGGTTTCTCTGGAGAAGTCTGCAGTGAGTCTGATGGGTTTGCCTTTGTAAGTGATGAGTCTCACTGCTCTAAGGACTCTCTCTTTACCCTCAATGTTTGGCATTGTAATTAACATATGTCTTGGAGAGAACCTCGTTTGGTCCAACTTGTTTGGAGTCCTACATATATCTATCTTGTGGCCGTATGGGAGTATCCTTTACAAGGTAGGAAAAGTTTTCTTGAATAATTTTGTTGAAAATATATTCTATGCCCCTATCCTGGTTTTCTTCTCCTTCTGGGATCCTCATGATCCTGAGATTAGGTCTTTTTATGGTATCCCATATTTCTCTTGAGTCTCGTTCACTTGCTTTTTTGAATTTTGTCAGATTTCTGATGTCCTTGGCATTTGCACCTAATTTGATGTCTGAGGTTCTGTTTTCCCAGTTACTGATTCTGTTAGTGATAGATTCCAGGGAGGTTTTCATTACTTCAATTTGGTTTTTGTTTTCTGAAACTTCTTTTAGTGGTGCCTCTAACATTCTTTTGAGGTGCATTTTCATTTCAAGGTTTGATTTAATTATTTCTTCCTGATACTCATTCTTATATTTGCATGCATCTTTGTTTAATTTGGATAGCTGGTTCTTGATACCTTCTGTTTGTTGTTTTGCCTTTAGCTCCATCATTTCTCTTCTTAACTACATTTGATTCTCTTCTATTATATTAAGCCTGTTAACAAAGCTTGTGACTTGGCTTTGTATACTTTTGAAGTGTTTTTCAACTTTTCCTTCCATGACCAACTTAACTTCTCCTTAGCATATGTGCCAGTATGATCTGTGCTCACTGTTATGTAATGCTGGTCCTGCTCCATTTTCTCTTTTGTATTACGGTTGTTGTCTACACACGTTGAAATTGGGGTGTTTGCCGTGGTTTCCTCAGTTGGTGTGTTCTTCCTGTGTTGAGATCTGCCCATTTTGCTTCCACTTGGGGTGATTGGATGGGTGCCTTTGAGATGTCTGTACTCCAATAGTGTAGGTGGGGAGTACACTGGGATCCACGGTGAAGGTTGGGCACTCAGTTGGTTTTTCTGTGTGTGTCCTCCGATCAGTGGGTTATGCTTTAACATTGAATATGGGAGCATTCTGCTGTTGGGGAGCTTGGTCACGCAGGGACTAGGTAAAGTGGGAAGGTGGTGGCAGACTTCCTTCATGGGTTGCACTGGAACCAGGCATGGCACCAGGACCAGGCAGTGTGCTGGAGCTTGGACCGGCAGCAATGGGAACCGCAGGAACTGGCAGACATATGGAAACTTCAGTGGGCTCAGGTGTGCAGAAAGTGCAGGAAAGGGGGCATATGCAAGCCACGGGGATTGGGGCAGGCACCTAGGGGAGTTCATGGCAGGCAGAGCAGCACCGGGGGATGGGGAGCAACTGGTGGGCAGGGGAGGGGCAACCAGGGTCAAGTGGAGGGAGATAGGCAGAAGTGGGTGCTTGGGGTGAGTGCAGCAGTGAGCTGGCAGAAGTGGGCACTCGGTAGCCGCAGGCTGGGTAGTGGTGTGGGTGACTCACTGTCTCTGAAGAGTGTTGATCTATAATGGCATCTTCCCAGTGTCAGGATCTGTTGACAGGAAGGGGCTGGAGCTCAGAGCTGGGGTGCAGCATCTGTCAGAGGCCTGGATTGTCGCTGGAAACACTAACACTTGGTCCCTGAGTATTGTGGTTTGGCTGCTGTAAGCCATCGTGAACCAGAAGTCCCAATTTTCTAAGATCATGAATAAAATAAATCTGTCCTCATCATATATCTCGGGAGTAAGGTGAAACAAAGATTTTATTAGACATTGTAAAGCTAGAAACTGAATTGTTACCAGACGAGCTCAAAAAGACATTCCAACGAACCCCTCAGACAGAAAGACAATCATCTCAAATTTGGAACATTTCATTTATTTATTGATTGATTTATTATAAATTATATCTTTATTATCCATATTTAGGTACACTAAATGAGTAAATAATGTGTTGGTTTTCCCAGTTCCCTGATTTCCCTTTTCCTTGTCCCCAATCAGCTGGGTATCCTCCTCCGTTGGCAAACTGGATCAGTCCATGGGGTAGGGGGTTATGGATAGCCTAGGAGTCAACCTGTTTGCACCCCCCCCTTTGTATGTTGTTACCGAGGGGGAACATTTTAGAGAAGCTGACAGATATTGCACAAGATGAAGGCTGAATTTTCCTTGTCATCAATGGTTGTGTAACAGTTCACTAGAGTCATGCTATCTGAAAACAGAAAGTATTACATTTTAAAATTCTGAGAATCTGAAATGTGAGTAACAATGTTTTTTTTTTCAATAAAAGATGTTGACTTAGGTAAATTTTGATATTGAGGTGTTAAATGACATGATATGTTTTGTAGTCTGGCACATACCACTGGTATGAATCTTTAAATCAGGTGCAAAATTTGGGAGGAAATTATTTATTGAAATAACAGATCTAGGGGAAGTTCCAAGAATGAGGGAAAGGCTGGTCCCCTTTCATACATCCATGAAGAGAGGCAGAGACACAGCACCTCTATAGCAATTAAGTACTCTGTAAATCATCAATAACGGGACTGTTAGACTTGAGTTCCTTTTGCTCTTTGCATATGTATCATTGGAATTTTGCATCCAATTTAGAAATACCTTAGGGCCAGTCCCCACAAGGCCAGGCCATAGTGACAACTACTACAACCAGAAGGCTGGAAACAATTTAAAAGTTTAATAAACTTTTGTTTCTATTGAGGGACATCTATTCAAGCTACCACAATCCATTCTTGGCTCCCAATAGATTAATAATTATTTATATTATGTTTAGTCCAACTTTAAAGGTCCCACGCACCGTCTTTATGAATTTTAAGGCTGTTCCAAAGTCCCAAGTCTTATCTGAAAGTTAAGATTGCCTTTTAACTTTTAATTTTGTTAAATAAAACAAGTTATAAAATTTTAACATATAATGGCACAGAATAAGCATTTTCAACTGTTATGAGACATAACAGGAAAGACTGGGCCAATGTAAATTCAACAAACATTAGCAAATATCCATATCTATAATTTAAGTACCATAGCACAACCAGTGACTGAGAATGACTGGATTTTTAAAATTTGTCCCTCCAGATTAGTTGAGTAGCTTGGAAAACTTCCATCCTGAGCTAATAGTGCTCCATGGTCCCTTGCAAAGTCCTGTTATGTCAAAAACATCTTAGGGTCTCCTTTGCATAACTTGGTCCACCTTCCAATGGCTTCAATGGCCAATCAGGGACTTCACGCCCTGTTCCAAATAACACATCTCAGCAGTGGCTCATGGAACTGTGGGCACTTCATGACCCACTTCATGTATGCATTCCTCATGCTTCCAAAAGCAATGCCAGGTATGTAGGACACAGCCATTTTGATAATAGTGACAAAATAAAAGTGACTTTGATAAACAAATTCCTTTCTTTCTGTGATTTCCTTTCCAAAGAGCTTGCATATTCCATCATTTAGTTCTTCCAGTTGGAAACACCTCACACATCTCTCTACTGTTTTAATGTAAAGCAGTTGTGCCATCATCGAAAGCTAGTCCCTGTGTCAATAAGTTAAACTTGGTTTGGTTTTTTTTTTTAACTTTAAATCTTAAATTCTCAGTTCCATATTCATAACCAAGCACAACAGTCCATTACTTAAATTTAACCTTGGTTAAACCCTCTGGGCATAAGCAGTAGGATGCATCCACCCCTTGGCCCAGGCACACAGTTTTATTAAAGTTTTTTGAAGTCTCTCATTCCCCATAGAAACGTCACAAGCCAAGCATCCAAATGCAATTCTCTCTGCACTGAGCATTTTCAAATTGTCATCAGAAGAGTCTGTAATAGTCTGCTTATCATTCTGGAAGGCATCTTCAGTTGTAAGTACCAAGTCCATATCCATTTCTACAGCACAGAAGTTCCAGAAGAGCAAAATCCACATGGTCAGATTTATCTTAGCATAATTACCCCACTCTCAGTACGAAATCTGTTATAGTCAGGCACAGGCTGCTAGTATGAATCTCCAAACAAGGCACAGTTTGGGTTGAAAGTATTTATTGAAATAACAGACCCAGTGGAAGTTCCAAGAATGAAGGAAGAATGAAGGAAAAGGACTGTCCCTTTTCATAAATCCAAGCATAGAGACCAGCACCCAGGGGAGGAAGGAAGAGAGGTTCCCTTCCCCCAAGCTTCCTTATATTTAGTCCCCTTCTCAGAGGGATAGAGACCCAGCACCTCCAATGCAAGCAAGTACACTGTAACACACCAACAGCAGGACTGCCAGACCTGAGCTCTGGGTTCTCTTTTGATATGTATTGCTGGAATAGCAGCATTAGTACATATTCATAAACTAAGTATTTAGAGGAATGTTTGGTGGGCATGATGTATCTCTGAAGCCCAACAACAGTAGTAACTTCTCACTTTGGTTTGTGACCCTCCCATTCACAGCTTTTGGACTAGGTTTTCAGTAGCAGGCATAATTCCTCCCATGAGAAAGACCTCAAATTGCATTAACGAGCAGTTTTTTACCCCATAACAGATGTGCTACTGTTGTACAAGCGGCTGCATCTTGCCTAGGAGGCCAGTTGGGTAGCACTCTTCTAAAATAAGTACTATTCCAGATGGAAATTTGTATAGCAAATGTCTATAGATATTTGACAAATCTTCAACTAAATTAGATTATGTGATATCTATATATGCATGTGTGCAAAATGTGTTTGAGCAGTCAACTATCACCTTTGGCTCAAGATAGAATGAGGTAAGAAAGTTGGGTGACAATTAAGTAAAGAGTTATATTTTGCGAGTGAGGGTTGTGCGTGTGTGTGTGTGTGTGTGTGTGTGTGTGTGTGTGTGTGTGTGTGTGTATGTGTGCTCTTGTGTGTGTGAGGGTGTCTGTGTATGTGTGCCATAATGCATGAGTGCAGTTCAGCAGAAAATCTCAGGTGTTGATCCATACCTTCCACCATGATTAAGACAAGGTCTCCTGTTGCTCCCTATTGCAGATGCCAAGCTAGCTGTCCCATGAACTTCCAGTCACTGCCCTGTCTCCACACACCATCTTGCCACATGTGTGCCCAGATGCCTGCTACAAGATTCATCGTTTACCAGAGTATGCAAACTCATGTTGTCCACCTTATGTAGCAAGCACTTTTATCCACTGAGCCATCTTACCACTCTTCAGAGTTCTATGGCCATTAAAATTAAAGTTTAAAATCTGCTTTCTTTAAAATAAAAGACACTGGTTTTATTTAACTTAGCCATTTGGATTGATAGATTTTTGAAATAAAAATGAAGTAGAACCTTAAATTTGGGGTTCTGACAATTACGAAGATTTATGTTAGCACTCAATATTCAAAAATCTAAGAAAACAGTGAGAATTGAACAATGTGTCTTCCTCACCAAGCTGCAGATTAGCTGTCCACTACTGTTTCATTCCATCTGTGAACAATGTGAAGATATTCAGCTGCCACACTTTTCCTTCTGATTTGCATCTTTATTTCATGAGAGTAATGATAAAGTTTTCAAAAATAGCACTGAGACAGATGTCACTGAGAATTAAAATTTAAATTGTGGTATCCATTGATAAAAAGAAATAGTTGAACAATTCAAAGTAATAGCTCTTCCTTTGGTTAAATAAATAAATGAATGACACAAAATGCAGAGACCAAAAACAATTTCCTTCCTTATAGATTTGTCTGTTTGATTGTATGTGTGCATGTTTGTGTCTTTTAAAATGAAATTTTGACTATAGCACATAGATTCAG
>PVHP010044686.1:0-13982 GCA_004024765.1 Zapus hudsonius | reverse complement strand
CTCTCTCTCTCTCTCTCTCTCTCTCTCTCTCTCTCTCTCTCTCTCTCTGTATCTTTCTGCTTGAAAATGAATAAATAAAATATTTAAAAAAATAAAACAGCTCATATAAAAAAATAAAAATAAAATATTTTTTTTCATGAGTGAGCGAGACAGAATGGCCACACCAGGGCCTATTGCCTGCAAATGAACTTCAGATGCATGTTCCACTGTGTATCTGGTTTTACATGGGTACTAAGAAATCAAACCTGGGCTGGCTGGCTTTGCAAGCAAGTGTCTTTAATTCCTCAGCCATCTCCCCTAGCCATTTTTATAGTTTATACACTATAAAATTTACCCATTCTTAAGTATACATATATGTAGCTTTTTTTTCCCCCAGGTAGGGTTTAGTTCTAGCTCAGGTTGAGCTGGAATTCACTATGTAGTCTCAGGCTGGCCTCAGACTCAGTGGTGATCCTCCTACCTCTGCCTCCTGAGTGCTGGGATTAAAGGCGTGCGCCACCACGCCCGGCTATATTTATTTTTTATCTCTCTAGTTTTACTTTATTTTCTGGGAAATTTCCTCAGCTTAATCCCTTTGTTCATTTTTTCGTTTCTGCTATTGTTTATTTCTAACAGATTTTTTTGTTTCCTGGAATTTTTTATAGCATGCTATTACTTTACAGACGCAATAACCTCTCTTAGCTCTCTGAGCACAATAATTTTATTTTAGAGTTCTTGTATATACTCAAGATTCCCTTAAATTCCTTTTCCTTTGTTTTGTTCTTTGTCTTGCATTCTCAAGGATTTTCCAGATGTCTAGTATCCTTTTTATCTACTCAAGATTCGGTGGGATTCTAAAACCCTGCATGAAAGCTCTGAAGGCGTGGGTGGGCTTATGGCTCTTAAGCTTCATCTTCAGGTATATCAGTGGGTTGAGGTTGGGGGGATTTACAATCCTTAGGTCTCTTCTCTAGGCAGGTCAAGTTAGCCAAAGACAAGTCTTCCAAATTCTGTTTGAGAGATAAGTTGGTTGTCTACATTCTGAAACCACGTTTGGGTTTCTGCCCAGAGGAGTTTCTGTACTTAGCGTTTACTGTTTTTACAGTCATTTTCTTCCATTTTTTATGGTACAGTTCCTTCTGTGCATCTTCTCTGCATCCTCCTCTAGAGAGCTTTTATTTTACCTTTTTCAGAAACTATACCTCAATACTGAAGGAAGAAGAAAGGGCATTTACTTAGCAATGTGGACCTAGGCAGAGACCCTAGGATGCTACTTGCTTCTCACATTACTTTCCTCTTTATTTTTCTGTACCAGTCCCCTATTTTTAAAAATATTTTTTATTTATTTGCAAGCAGAGGGAAATGAGAGAGAGAATGGGTACTCCATGGCCTCTAGCCACTGTAAACAACCTCCAGATGCATGTGCCATCTTTTGCATCTGATTTTATATGGGCACTGGAGAATCGAACCCAGGTTGTTAAACTTTGCAAGCAAGCACCTTAACCACTGAGCCATCTCTCCAGCTCTCCCCATGTTTTTCACTAATTTTGGAGGTACTTTTATTGTCACTTTTTGGTGCCTTAAGGACTTGATAGCATAAATGCAGTTGGTTTTTATCTTTCTAACCATGCTGGCTTGTGATTTCATTTTCTTGGGTTCTGCTATGTTAGTTTCAACTGGGCCTATTTCTAAATTGTTACTGTATTTCCTCTTCTGTTCTCCCCTCCTTGAATTTTTGAAAATATTTTTATGTATTTGTTTGTAAGCAGGGAGAGACAGACATAGACAGTGAATGAGCATGCCATAGCCTCTAGCCACTGCAAATGAACTCCAGATGTGTGCGCCACTTTGTGCATCTGCTTTTATGTGGGTAATGGGGAATCAAACCTGGGTCATTTAGGTTTGCAGGCAAGTAAGTAATTTAACGCCCTCCTAGAATTTTAAACGTTCTTTACCATATTTTTAGTGGAGTTTGGGGAATGAGTGAAATGAGATAGTTAACCATGACAGGGAGTATAGATCTTCTCTAAATTCCAACACAGAAAGGAATTATATACAATATCATACTTAATAAATTTATTTTACTTTATTTATGAGCAGAGAGAGAGAAAAAAAAATAGGCCTGACAGGGTCTCTTGCCACTACAGATGAACTCCAGATGCATGTGCCTTTTTTACATGGGTACCAGGGAATCTAACCTAGGCTGGCAGAATTTGCAAGCAAGTGCTTTTTAACTGCTGAGCCATTCCCTAGTCCTTAATTAAAAAAAAAAAAAAATTTAAGGCAGTGTCTTACTCTAACCGAGGCCCAGACTGGCCTTGAACTCAGTGATCCTACTATACCTCTGCCTCTCAAAAATTAGGATTATGGCCATAAGTAAGCATCATTCTCTTCAATAAATGTTTGAATAGATAATTCTTATTTATGTATTGTTTGTCACTGCATGTCAACAACAATAATCACTACCTTACAGTTTGTTTGAGGCACAAAATCAGGAGTGGTTTAACTGGTTGGTTAGATAGATTAAAGGCCTCTCCTGAGGCTGCAGTCTTCTCAAGGCATTACTGGGGCTGGAAGACTCAGTTCCAGTAAGACTCACTCAGTTGCTAACAGTTTTTAGATCTGAAGTCATTAGTTCCTTGATACATGGACCTTTCCTTGGGGCTTTGTAAGTATCATCATAGAATTATGGCTGGGTTTTTTACAGCAAGAAAGGCAGAATCTATAACAACGTCAAGACTTGATGAGTGGGGGTACAATAGTATTGATATGTATAATGGTCAAAATCATTGAAATTTATACTTAAATGTATTTTATAGGTAAAGTATACTTCAGATTTTTTCAGAATTTATTACTGCACACCCTAAAAATTAAGTTTGACCAGTAACAGTTAATGATATTTTGGTGTAACAGTGACTTGTATACTGCTTATGAGGTCAGTTAAAATCACTATGGAAGAGCCGGGTGTGGTGGTGCACACCTTTAATCCCAGCACTCAGGAGGCAGAGGTAGGAAGATCACCATGAGTTCAAGGCCAACCTGAGACTACATAGTGAATTCCAGGTCAGCCTGGGCTAGAGTGAGACCCTACCTCGAAAAAACAAAACAAAACAAAAAAAATCACTATGGAAGAGTTAGGTATCATCTAAGAAAGAGATACACATCATATCCCTCATGACCCAGCGATTTTAGTTAGATAAAGTCTACTCTATGGAAGTGTGTGTGTGCACATGTTCACATCAAAAAAAGCAGATACTGCATGCCCTTTGCCATGTACAGTGACTCATACCTGTAATCCAAGCACTGTGGCACACTGAGGCTGAGACAGGCAGATGGCAAGTTTGAGGCCAGGCTGGCCTGGGAGATGGGGGACAGAAAAAGACAAGCTACCCACCACGACTCAGGGAACTGAGCGGAAGAGGGGGCGGAAAGATTGTGAGAGCCGTGGTGGGGGAGAATATCAGAGACTTGGCAACCCTCAGTAACAACACACTTGGGTCATGAGAACCCGGCTGAAGACTGGGCTATCCATGGTCCCCTACCACAAAGACTGATACATACGGCCCACAGAGGAGGATATCTAGCTGACTAGGGACGGGGAAGGGGGGCAACGGGGAATTGGGGATAACAACTCATGGTTGGCCCACTAAACAATGTAACTCATTATGGACAATAAAGGAAAAAAAAAAAGAAAAAGACAAGCCAGAGGTGATGGCACATGCCTATAATTCCAGCAAGCAGGAGTACTACAAGATTAGCCTTGACTCCATGGTGATTTCCAGACCAGCCTGTGTTTCATTGCAAGACTATATCGCAAGTAAAAGTTATATAATGTACTTATCCACCCGCGGGTCGGTCAGTGAGGGCCCTAGAGAAGGGGTGAGAATGAGGGGAACAAGAGACGAGAGAGAGTGGAGTAAGACGATATTCCAATCAAACTCATTTTATTCCAAGCAGGCAGCACTTTAAATATCTTTTCCCAGGGGCGGCTACTTAGGAATTAGCATAACCAGGTTGCTAGGTAGCCTGGCCACAGCAAGGGTCATGTGATCTCTAGGAGGAAGCCTGCGGGCTGAGAAAGTTTAGGAGAGAGATAGAAACTAGCATTGGCTAATAGGCTGAAGAACAGAGACCTTCAAAACAAATGTTTATACAGTTTAAGGCACGATAACGGCTCCCCACAATATAAGAATATTCACATTATTATATATAGCCAGAGAAACATACCAATACAACTGTCTACTTTTCTAATGGAGTTACACAACCGTGAAAATGATGAAACTAGTTACATTGAATTAATATGAATGGGTTAGAAATAATCTTCATGGGACTGGGTAGATAGTTCAGTCAGTCAAATGCTTACTGTGCAAGTACAGACTTGAGTTTTGATCCTCAGCATTCGTGTAAAAGCTAGGTGTGACCACGTGCGCCTGTAATCCCAGCACTGGGAAGGCAGAAACAGATAGATCCCTGGGAGGCAGAGGTAGGAGGATCACTGTGAATTTGAGGCCACATAGTGAATTCCAGGTCAGCCTTGGCTAGAGCGAGATCCTACCTTGAAAAACAAAACAAACAAACAAAAAACAACTTTTTGTTGTTGTTGTTTTTTCAAGGTAGGGTCTCACTCTAGTCCAGGCTGACCTGGAATTCACTATGTAGTCTCAGGGTGGCCTTGAACTCATGGCAATCCTCCTACCTCTGCCTCCCAAGTGCTGGGATTAAAGGCGTGCACCACCATGCCCAACCAAAAAACAACTTTTAATTTATCAAGTGTTTCTAAAATATTCTATGTATTTTGCTAGATGATAAAAAAGAAAAAGGAAACATGATTAGGATTTTTTTTTTGGGGGGGGTGAGGTAGAGTCTCATTCTAGCCCAGGCTGACCTGGAACTTACTCTAGCCCTAGGCTGGCCTTAAACTCACAGTGATCCTCCTACCTCAGCTTCACAAGTGCTAAGATTAAAGGCCATGCCCAGTCTGAAGCAGATTTTTAATATGGCCTCTAAAGTAAAGTGCTTACTATTATAGTCATAATAGATGTAATAAGTGATCTTAATAATTTCTGTTCTTGGGCTGGAGAGATTGCTCAGCGGTTAAGGCGCTTGCCTCCAGTGCCTAAGGCCCCGGGTTCAATTCCCCAGGTCCCCACATAAGCCAGACCCACAAGGTGGTGGCCCTAGTGTGCTCTCTCTCGCTCTCTCTCGCTCTCGCTCTCTCTCTCTCTCTCTGCTTGAAAATGAATAAATATTTAAAAAATAATAATTTCTGTTCTTAAAGCTTCAGAGACATTGAAGGAACCTTATAAAATTGATCAAGTAATATGCAAAACATAGCATGTAACCTCTTGGGATACCTCCCAGAATATGTGTACAGCATCAGAATATAGTTATGTTAATGTGTTTTACCAGATTCCAATATTAAATACTGCTCTATTTTATACTATTAATTTTGACCTGGAGAAACTCTCTTGGTACATGTTATAGTAGTTTTTTTGTTACAAATATTTGTTATTGCTATGTTCACATCTGTTATTTTTGTTAAGTCGGTGCTGGGGTCAAATCTTGGGCTTCACATATGCTAAGCACGTGCTGTAACCATTTGGCAACAACCTCCCCCCTTCTGCATTCTAATAAAGTTTTAGTTTGGGCACAGTGAGAAAAACAATTTTAATCTCGTTTTCATGGAACACACCAAACAGTCTTTTAAAATAATTAACTTATATTGATAGTATAAAACTTCCTGTAATCAGCACATCAGTGAGAAAATTGCATGAGTAAATTCTTTAAAAGTAAGAAAAGGTGCACTTATAGTGTTGCTACTATGTTTCAGACACAGGTACCTTACATTGTTTCTTCATAGTGCTGTGAGAAATATTTTTATTGTAACAAATAAGTAATTAGAATCTCAAAGAAGTGGGGATGTAGCACAATGGTATAGTGTAGCACTTGACTAGCCTGCATGCGGCCATAGGTTCAATCCCCAGTACCACAATTACTTATCTCAGAGAGTTATAAATCTATTGAGCTGTGATTTAAATTCATGAAGTCTGGCTCTCTGTTTCTGGCTCTCCTTCCTGAAGGTGGATATTTCTCTGTACTATATTTCTCTGTCTCATCTGCCTCTCTCATCTGCTCTCCATTTTTTCTTTTTCTTTCTTTTTTTTTATTTTTTATTTTATTTTTGAGGTAAGATCTTGTTCTAGTCCAGGCTGACCTGGAATTCACTATGTAGTCTCAGGGTGACCTTGAACTCATGGCAGTCCTCCTACCTCTGCCTCCTGCGCCACCACCCCTGGCTTTGCTCTCCTTTTCATATACACACTTTCTCTTACTCCCTTACCTGTCTTTCTCTTCCCTAACTTCTTGGCTCACACCTGGCTCCCCCTTTCCCTTCTAACCCATCACATCCTGTCACTTCTAGACTGGCAATGCTGCAATTCGTCATAGATTTCTTGGCTCCTGAAAAAATTGACCTGACAATTGCTAGTGATAAATCACTTACTTAAGTATGCACAAGGCCCCAAATTCAGTATCTAGTGTAACATACATTGAAAAAAGTAGAAAATAAATCTCAATAGAAACAAAAACATCGCCATCAATGAATAAATCTAATAAAAGATACATGAATTGTGGGACACATTGTAAAATTTTAATATTAGAATGGTCTCAATAAGTTTAGTAATTTATTATCCCATACATAATCTGATGATTTTGGTAAAGTTTTTCCTTGATTCTATATTTATCTAGATGCTGGCAATCTAAGTAATATCTCATTTTTAAAAAATTTCTCTTAAATACATTTTTCACAATTTTATTTAATTCTAGTGCCTTCTCATTAACTTTCATTTGAAATTTATATATGTAATATATAGTTTGTCCCATTCTGCTAATTGGTGTTTAGATTGATTCCATTCCTTTTACTCTCACAAATCATGCTGTGTTATGAATTCTTTGTTTTAATTAATTAATTAATTTATTTATTTATTTGTAAGGAGAGAGACATAGAGAGAGAGAGACAATGGATGCACTAGGCCTCTAGCAGCTGTAAACAAACTCCAGATACATGTGCTTTTGTGCATCTGGCTTTACGTGGGTACTGGGGAATCAAATCTGGGTCATTAGGCTTTTCAGGTAAAGGCCTTAACTGCTGAGCCTTCTCTCCAGCCTTGTGTTATGAATTATTATTCATGCCTGTTTGTACTTGTAAAATTTTTCAAGAATATGTATTTTTTCAAGAACTTTCTCCAAAGTTTACTTTTTGCCTTCCTCTTCATATTTAATTCCTTGAATGGAAATTTGGTTGTTTGTATTGTATGAGGTAGGTTTTCTATTCTGCTGATCTCTATATCTACACCATATTTTGAGTTAAATAGAGTTATGTCAAATTCTGATGAAAGAAAGCCCAGACCTTTTTTTTTTTTAAGCAAGTTCTCACACTCTAACCCAAGCTGACCTGCAACTCACTCTGAGCCCACACTGGCCTCAAACTCACAGTGACCCTTCTACCTCAGCTTCCAAAGTGCTGGGATAATAGGTGTGTGCCACCACACCTGACTGCAGACCTTATTCTTAAGGCTTCTCTGACTATTCTTGTTTCATTGCTCTTTAATATTAATTAAAACATTGATTCCAAGAGCCAGGGTTTAGTGGTACACGTCTTTAATCCTAGCACTTGGGAGGCAGAGGTAGAAGGGTCACTGTGAGTTTGAGGCCAGTGTGGGCTACAGAGTGAGTTGTAGGTCAGCTTGGGTTAGATTGAAACCCTACCTCAGGAAGAAAAAAAAAAACTCTGATTCCTTAATTTTGAGGGAAGATGGAGTTGCATCCTGTTTGGTATATGTTTAGTCCTATTGGTTGAAGTTGCTTTGGGTTTTCAGGTCAATTGGGGATTGTGGGATAGTTTAAATGGATAGAGTATTTTTACTTTAGGTCATCTCTAAAAATCTTTCCATAATAAAGTTACCTATTACTTCTATTGCTCTTACACATCATTTGTTTAGACTTCATCCCCAAGTGATTTAAAATGTTTGCTGTGATTTTAAGGAGTTTTTTATTATTGTTGTTGTTATTGTTATTTATGTTTTTGGGGTTTTTTTTTTTTTCAAGGTAGGGTCTCACTCTAGCCCAGGCTAACCTGGAATTCACTGTGTACTCTCAGGGTAGCCTCAAACTACTGCTATACTCCTACCTCTGCCTCCGGGGGATGGGATTAAAGGTGTGTTTCACCCCACCTGATTCTTAAAAAATTTTTTTAATATTTGCAAACAGAGGGAGAGAGACAGAAAATGTGCACACCAGGGCCTCTTAACACTGTCAACAAACTCCAGATGCATGTGCCACTTTGTGCATCTGGCTTTATGTACTGGGGTACTGGGTAATTGAACCGAGGCTGATAGGCTTTATAAGAAAGCATCCTTAACCACTGAGCAATCTCCCATCCCAAAAATTACATTTGTAAGTTGTCTGCTAGTTTGTAAGAATATAATTTGATTTTATAGGTTGATCCTAAATCTAGCAACATTCCTGAACCGTTAATAAGTCTATACTTTGTCTATAGATCTCACTGTGATTGCTGTGTAGTTTTATTATGCTGTGAAGTATAACTGGTTTCCTACTTTATAACCTTTTCACTCTTTTTTTATTTATTCATTTTCAAGGAGAGAGAGAGAGAGAGAGAGAGAGAGAGAGAGAGAGAGAGAGAGAACACCAGGGCCACCACCTTGTGTGTCTGGTTTATGTGGATCCTGGGGAATTGAACCCGGGGCCTTAGGCACTGGAGGCAAGTGCCTTAACCTCTGAGCCATCTCTCCAGCCCAATTTCACTCTTTTTTATCTTTTAATATTTTTTCATTTTTTTAATTTTTTCGAGGTCGGGTTTTGCTTTAGTCCAGGCTGACCTGGAATTCATTATGTAGTCTCAAGTGGCCTCAAACTCACTGTAATCCTCCTATTACTGCCTCCTGAGTGCTGGGATTAATAGGAAGAAATAGTGGAAAAGGAGAAATAATTCTGAAATAATTTTGTTGTAGTTACAACTGTATGTGAAACATTAGTTGTGAATGGTAGTATTTTAGTAAAGCATTGAAGAAAATTTCCTGTGAGGATTAAAGGAAAGGCAAGATATATAAGGGTGACATATCTCCTACCAGCATTTTTCATTCTTTTTTTTTTGCATTGTGCATGAGTACAAGCTTAGTGTGATGTGTGCATTGTAGTTTATGCTCATGTGTACAGATGCATGTGCCCCCTGTGCATGTGTGTGAAGGTCAGAGAACATCCAGTATCCTCCTCCCATCCAAGTTCTAACCAGGCTTGACTCTGCTAAGTTCCAAGAACAGGACATAGACTCAGGTGTCCTCTATCACTCATCCTCATATTTCTTTGAGACGAGGTCTTTCCTTATTGTAGTCACATTCTCATTGCTGGCACAAAGCATCCAATCACAAGTAGTGGTTGGGAGGAGAGTTGTTTACTTTGGCTTACAGACTCAACCTAGAGCTGCTGTCCATCAGCAAGCCATAGCAATTCTCCTTTCTAATGCCCCCACCCCACCTAGCAGATTGGGGTTACAGCCATGTGTGGCCATGTCCAGTTTGTTTGCTTTCTTGCTTGCTTTTTGTTTCGTTTTTCAAGGCAGGGTCTTGCTCTAGCCCACCAGTGTTTTTTTTTAAATATTTTTTATTTATTTTCAAGCAGAGAGACACAGACAGAGAGAAAATAGGCACATGAGGGCCTGTGGCTGCTACAAATTCCAGATGCATTTACCACTTTTGTGCATCTGGCTGTATGTGGGCACTGGGGAATCAAACTCTGGTTATTAGTGTTTGCAGGCAAGTGCCTCACGCACTGAGCCATCTCCATTTCCCACCAGTTTTTTTACATGGGTTCTGGGGAGTCAAACTTGGCGGTCTCCAGTGCCAAGAGGCCTTCTTGCTTAAGTGGCAAGCATCTATCTCCAGCTCACTCCCAGAATTTTTATGCCCAATAATGTTCTCTCAAGTCAATGGAAGAATATCATGTATACATTTTAAAATTATTATAGATTTGAATAATAGATCTGGAATACTGCTAAATAGTTGGATGCTAGAAATATTTCTGAAATAGATTGAGATGAAAATTTAGCAGTAAATATTGATTCCTCTTAAGACTAGCTTATGGAAGTTTTCACGAATGTACACAAAAATATATATGTAAGGAAAAAAATATATATGTAAGGATATTAGTGGAATATTGTTTGTAACATCAAAACACAAAATCTAAGGCTGGAGAGATGGCTCAGCGGTTAAGGCACTTGCCTCCAGTGCCTAAGGCCCTGGGTTCAATTCCCCAGGTCCTACATAAGCCAGATCCACAAGGTGGTAGTCCTGGCTCTCTCAATATCTCTCTCTCTCTCTCTCTCTCTCTCTCTCTCTCTCTCTCTCTGCTTGAAAACGATAAATAAAATATTTAAAAAAACAAAAAAAACAAAAACAAAATCTATTCTAACACTTGGGAGGCAGAGGTAGGAGGATTGCTGTGAGTTTGAGCCTACCCTGAGACTACATAGTGAATTCCAGGTCAGCCTGGGCTTGAGCAAGACCCTATATCAAAAAACCAAACAAAGAATAATAATAATAATCCACATTCAATCCACCATTAAGGACTGCTGCTGTGGGATATCCTGCAGCTATGAAAGGAATAAAGAGTTTCATATTAGGACACATACAGATCTTCTCTAAGGGTAGATCTGTATGAGAAAAAGACAACGCCA
The DNA here is from genome assembly GCA_004024765.1 of Zapus hudsonius. NCBI lineage: Eukaryota > Metazoa > Chordata > Mammalia > Rodentia > Dipodidae > Zapus > Zapus hudsonius. The sequence continues at coordinate 3,253 of PVHP010044686.1, read as the reverse complement.
AGGCTAGAATAGTGTTCTCAATATTTTAGCATGTTCTTTTTATTATATTTTTTATTGTCCATAATGAGTTTCATTATTTAATGGGCAAACAATGAGTTGTTATCCCCAGTTCCCCAATGCCCCTCCTCCCCATCCCCAATCGGCTGGATATCCTCCTCCGTGGGCTGTCTAGATCAGTCCTTGAGGCAGGGGACCATGGATAGCCTAGGAGTCAGCCCCGTTCTCCCCGGCCCTAGTATGTTACTGAGGGGTGCCGTGTCTCTGGATATTCTCCCCCACCACGTCTCTCACAATCTTTCCACTCTTTTTTTATTATTAAGAGACGGAAAGGAATACATTCTGTCACTTGTAATGTATCTAAATGATGGAATAATGTATAGGCATGAAAAGGAATGCGCTTAGCTGGATGTGGTTCTATAGGCCTATAATATATGCCCACTGCTCAGGAGGCTGAGGCAGAAGGATTTGAGTTCCAGCACAGCCTGGGCTATATAATGAAACCTCTCCCCATCTCTAAATATAAAAGACATGAAAATATCTCTGATACATTGTAATATTTTAAATTTTTATTTACATGTGTATGGGGTATGACAGATGCTTTTTTTGTGTCTGGCTTTATGTGGGTGGTTTGGGAATTGAACCCCTGGCTGGCAAGCATACAAGCAAGCACTGTTAACTGCTGAGTTATCTCCCCAGCCCCATAAATTTTTAAATGGTGATAAAATAACAGTGCAACTGTCTGAAAATAAAATGTTAAGGGATTGGAAGTGTAGGTTAGTGGTACTGTGCTTGTCTTGTATGTGTGAGGCCCTAGGTCAAACCCCTGGTATGCCAAAAAGAAATAAAACAGATAAGGAAAAGAATTAATATGTATTCACTATAAAAGATGAAGACTTAAAGATTAAAAAAATTTTTTTCTTTCAAATATTTTATTTATTTGAGAGAGAGAAAGAGGCAGACAGAGAGAGACAGAGAATGGGCACTCCACGGCCTCCAGCCACTGCTACAAATGAATTCCAGACACATGTGCCCTCTTGTACATCTGGGTTTACATGGGCACTTGGGAATCGAACTCAGGTCTTTCTGCATTGCAGGCAAATGCCTTAACCGCTAAGCCATCTCTTCAGCCCAAAGATTAAAAATTTTAAAAAGAAAATAAAAAATACCCGCAGTAACCTTACCAGCCCACACATATTCTAAGAAAACTTAAAGCCTTGGTAAAGATCCTTTCAGAGCTAAAGGATGTTTCATAGAGATCACTTAATCCTAAACCAAGAAAAGACCACCACATAAATGATTACCATTTCACTCAGCAAACAGTAAAGCATATTTTGTTAGAAGAGGAAAATAGCAAAATAATGTATTTGTCTCATTGTGTCCCTTGTGCTTTTAACAGTTATCAGTAAGTATGAGTTTAAGAAATGAGTGGTATTTTATCCATTGGTGAAGCTCTTCCAGTTCTAAAACTCAATGATAGAAATAATTAAAATATAAGCTGGGGGCTAGAGAGATGGCTCAGCGGTTAAGGCACTTGCCTCCAGTGCCTAAGGCCCCGGGTTCAATTCCCCAGGACCCACATAAGCCAGACCCACAAGGTGGTGGCCCTGGTGCTCTTGTTCTCTCTCTCTCTCTCTCTCTCTCTCTCTCTCTCTCTCTCTCTCTCTCTCTCAGATGAATAAATAAAATATTTTTAAAAATATATAAGCTGGGCATTGTGGTGCACGCCTTTAATTCCAGCACTCAGAAGGTAAGAGGATTGCTGTGAGTTCAAGGCCAGACTGGGACTACAGAGTGAGTTCCATGTCATTTCTGGGCTAGAGTGAGGCCGTACCTTCAAAAATCAAAAAATGAAGTTGTATTGTTTGACTAATTATCAGGCAGGTCCCTCCCTAGTATTACCTCTTGTAGCTGTCGTCTCAAATCATCCCAAGATCATGGAAACTAACTAGAATAAAGTATAGCACAGTGGCATAGGAAGCCTTATGTAGGATATAACAACCCACCTTCTCTGCCAAAGCACTCCAACCTTCTCTGTCCTCACTAGGTCTTCTCTCAAAACACTTCACCTGAAATACAATGATTCAGTTACCCATGGTGAAAGAGAGAAATTTTAAGAACTGTATTATTTGGTCTTTATGCTCTTATACCACAAAAATCAAATTGAAACTGTTTCATTTTTTAAAATATTATGTGTGTGTACACATGTATAGATAAGAAATCATTTTAAGTATACATAGTTAATTAAGAAGCTAAGATTAAGTTTTGGGGTTTATAAAGAAATACTAATTTATACCGTTTGTGTTTGTTTTTCTCCTTAGTTTCTGCCACTGCCTTCTACAAAGCACAACCTGTAATCCAGTTCATGTGTGAAGTTCTTGACATTCATAATATTGATGAACAGCCAAGGCCTCTGACTGATTCTCATCGGGTAAAATTTACTAAAGAGATAAAAGGTGAATTAATTAGCATTTAGAACAACTTAATTATAAAATGCATGGATATAACATCTTTTTATTGAAATGTTTTTATAATTAAGATCTATTTGTGATATATTATTATATATCATATATATATATTACCAGTAGAAATACAGATCAATTATAAAATGTTACATTAAATTCATTGTTGTAGCATCTTAAGTCTTGTTTGAATAAATGGAATGCCAAGTAATAGATATAGTGTCAATACCAGCTAACATTTTTTTACTAATACTATACCACTGTAGCTGAAGGGATAAGAGCATATTGTGGGAAAATGTTTCTCTAATAATGTTAAAAAGTAAGAAGCTAAGCTGGGCGTGGTGGCGCACGCCTTTAATCCCAGCACTCAGGAGGCAGAGGTAGGAGGATTGCCGTGAGTTCAAGGCCACCCTGAGACTACATAGTGAATTCCAGGTCAGCCTGGACTAGAGCGAGACCCTACCTCGAAAAACCAAGAAAAAGAAAAGAAGCTAATAATATTGTTATCCTAGAACTAGAACTGGGATCATTCTTTGAGTATCCCAATATAATGACTTTCTTATTTTTCTGATATGGTAGTACATTTTTAAATTTTATTCCTTTGAAAATTTCAAATATGGGGCTATCCTGTGCTATTCCAGAGTTGTACTTGAGCTATTTAATATGTATTATAGAGATGATTATTGGCCTTGTCTCTTTCACTTAGCTAAAATTTGTACAGTGGTGTTATATCATATGTACATTTAACTCATAAAAGTTATCTCTATATGATTCCTCAAAAAATAATTTAGTAG
>PVHP010044685.1:0-13939 GCA_004024765.1 Zapus hudsonius | reverse complement strand
ATCTTTAAGTGGTAACAAAGTTACATTTAAGAATTTTTTCCCAATAAAAATAATACTTAAAGTCTAAAAAAAATAAGGACAAAAGAGAATAGCTTCTGGAGTAGAAGGAAAAAGCTTAGTATGTAGTGTTTAAGGCATTTGATTGAGTGATATTCATATTTAGGAAAGGAGAAAAGGCAATTCAGAGCTTACTAGTTCACAAGGGTATATGTTTGAGCCTTCATTTTAAGTAGCCATATTTAAAGGATTTCTTCTTAAGGAGAAGCAGGTGATTTCAAGGAGAAAGAGCCAAAAACTGGTTGATTCCAGCAGATAGGGAACCAGTATAGCTAGCAGCTGAATGATGGAAACTTCTGACTATATTCTGAGCCAATACAATCACTTCTATAGAAAATTCATTTGAAAGGAGTTTTAGAAACACAGGTGCCCATACAGACCCCACAGAAATTCTGAGAAAACGTTCCACAGCCAGCACAAGGTAACTTTATAATTATTATCCAAGCAGCAAGAAGAAGGCACATTGCACAACAGAGCACCAAGCAATCATTCACAAGCTTCATGTTCTGATATGAGACTCAGGTGTTCCTATGCTACAACCACTAGGCTGGCTCATTCACTACCACCAACAACAAGAATATGCAAGTCCCACTGCAGAGGTTTGCTGAGGAAAAAGTCCAATAATTGGAACTATTTGTATTGATGAGCAGAATTCCTCAGATTGCAATCTGATCATAATGAACACAAGGATCCTCAATCTGACATAACAAAAAAAAAAATGAGAGATAGAGTCAAATGATGTATTTCAAAAGAGAACACTCAAAGACCATATACGGAGTTTAGGGAAAATTAATCAATACCAAATGCTAGAAATGCATGCTTGCCTATATATTAGTATGTATTAACTATACATAGTAACATGTTTCTTTAGGACTTTTCTTCTGTGTATGTGTACATAATGCATTTTGCTTATATTCACCCCCATAGCCTCACTTGTCTCCTCCTATCTCCCACTGATCATGTGTGTGTTTTCAAGAAGTGTTTAGTATCTCTCTGTTCTACTGCACAGGTTTTCTGAAACTACACCATTACCATGAGGTAGTGGTTATCATGCACTGTGGGAGGTCATGCTGAGTGCCAATATTTAAGTGACTCGGGAATATGTAATCAAGATAATTAAGGACACTGCTTAAAGATGCTGGTTGATAGAATTCTTTATGTAATGGATGGTAAAGTCAGGGAGTGGGTCTCTGACCAGGATGCAAGACCACCGGTATTAACATAAGGGCCAGAAAAACACCTACTCTAAGAATAACGACCATATGAGGATGTCATAGAAAAATGCCATGACTGCTTTAGCCCCTTTCTTTTTTAACTTTTTCTTTATTGTCCAAAATTAGATACGTTGATTGAGTAAATATTGTGCTTATTTTCCCATTTCCCTCCTCCCTGTGCCCAATCCACTGGGTATCCTCCTCGGTGGGCACACTGGATCAATCCATGTGGCAAGGGGTTATGGATAGCACAGGAGGCAACAAGGTTGCCTCCCACCCCTTTTTTGTATTGTAGCTGAGGGGGGTAATGTCTCTGGGTAATCTCCCCCACCATGGCTCTTACAATCTTTCCACCCCCTCTTCTGCTCAGTTCCCTGAGTCATGGAGGGTGAGTTTTAGCTCTATTTTATTGTTGTTGTGAACTTAGGAGTCTCTGTGCTTCTACTTTAAGTTGTGTTGGAAGTCATTAGTGTCTGTCTAATCTATTCTAATCTAATCTAATGTGTCTGTCTAATATTGAGAAGCTAATATCAATAGAATTTTGCCAAATTAGAAGTGTGTATCTCATTTAACCTATACTGATTTTACTCTCCAATGGAGATTCTATTTATATTTTTCAGAAGGCAGTGAGAAAGCAGTGGTCATTCAAACTCCACCAAAGGCTGATATCCCAGCAAGAGATGAACCACCCAGGCGTAGTCCCCAAGTGAAACACTTGAGACAGTGGTGGGGCAAGAAAGAGACCTATAACCACAGCCAATCAGTCAAATCAGGATAAGTCTGCTTTAGCTCCTTTCATTCCCACAGCTCTGCGGAGTAATTTGTTTCCATTAAATGTGAGGCCAAGGGGGCCTGGGGAGATAGCTCAATGTTTTAAAGTGCTTGTTTGAAAGCCTGACAGCCTGGATTCGATTACCCAGCACCTATGTAAACCAGATGCACAAAATGGCATGGATATTTGGAGCTCATTTGTAGAAGCAAGAGACCCTGGCACACACTTCATCCTCTCTCTTTCCCCTACCTCTCTCTGCTTGCAACTAATAAAAGCTTTTTTTTTTTTTCTTTTAACAGAGGCCAACTACCTTGCCTAAGACTATGGACAGCATAGTTAATTCTAGTTAGTAACCTAAGCTGCTCTCTAGCTTTGTGCTTCCAAGCAGAGATAAAACAGCCTTCCTTGTCTAGATGACCACACTCGTTACCCAATTCTAAATGTAAGCATTCCCTGGGCCAGAGTCTCTCTGAGGAGAACGTTGAAAGTTGGTTGGCTTTAAGAGCAAAGATCCAGCTTTGAGAGGACTTTAGTTGTGGTCCCCTCTCTCCTGGTAGATGCTGGAGGTGGAAAGAGGAGTGGAAAGGAGGTACCTTGCTCAGCCTGCCGACGGGGATTCCTAAAGGTTCTTTAAGAGGCTGGGATAACTGGCTTGACTCCCTCTTTTATCAGCATTTTGGAAATTCAAATGTGGACAGAAGGAAACTTCATTTTTCAGAATCAGAGACAGATAAATACGAGTGATGCAAAGAAATGGTCTCCCCACTTTGCAATAATTGAGGTTTTTGATTAACTACCCTGAATTGTTTTCAGTTTCCCATAATAAACAATGACACAAAAAAAATTAAAGGAGTTCAGAGCAATTACGCTGGTAATCTTCCTGTCTTCTCAGTTCCCAACAGAACAAAATTGTGATACAAAGTTTAGAAACATTGTGATTTATTATAGTAGTTGCCAAAAGACCCAGTAATGAGTATGATAATGCAGATAATCAAACACTCATCTAGAATACTTAAAGTGTATACAAAATATGCCCTTTTTAATAGGTACTTCAAAGTCAAATAGGAATTAACAAGAAAGCAACATTAAACAAAACAGCAGACACCCACATAGTCTCCTTAAAATGAGCTTATTTTAAACTGACACATTGATTTTAAAAGACTGTATCTATTAATGAGATAAAATAATATATGCATGCATGTATATGTTATTGACAATCTCCATACTTATACACATGTACTCTGATCAGAATCCCTTCCACCATTGTCCGTGTCATTCTTTGCTGTCCTCTGTCTACTAAACCCCTTCTTCTATCCAACTGGTCTCTCTTCTAGCTTGATATCAGCTTTTCTTCCCTCATATTATGTACTTCTTGTGTAGGTAGCATCAGCCACTGTGAGGTCGTGGATGCAAAGTCTGGAATACAGTATTTCAAAGAATTCCTCTCCATCCATTGGCTCTGCCATTTTATTTTATTTTATTTTATTTTATTTTATTTTATTTTATTTTATTTTATTTTATTTTTGCTACCTTCAACCTTGGAAGGTTTGGTAGAGATGCCTCAATTGGTGCTGAACACTTCCTGTCACTTCTTCTCAACACTTTGATAGTTTTGGGTCACTTTCGGGGTCGCCACAGTCTGAAAAGAGACACCTTTCTAGCCAAAATTGAGACTAACATTACTATATGGATATAATCATAAATAGTTAGAGGTCAATGCTTTTTAGCATTTATGATCTCCCCAGCCACAGGCTTTTGACAAAGATTTCAGTATCAGGCATGGAATCCCTCCCATGGAGCGGGCCTTAAGTCCAATCACAGAGCACATGATCTCTCCATTAACAGACATGCCACCATTGCACCTGTTGGCACATTTGGCTTGGTTGGCCAGCCATGTACTTTGTAGTATCCACTGCTGGTTAAGATCATTGATGACTTTTCTCCCCCAGCCAACTGCCTAGCTCTTTCCAGCATCCTGACAGCTAGTCAACAGGGAGAACACATTCAACTCAGCTCCAGCTTCATTTGTCAGTGACCTGCAGCCCAAGCATGTGGCGTCTTCAGGAATAGGGTCTTACCATCTAGCACTGGTGGACAACCAAAAACCTGTACTGTTTGGGGGCATCATGGGCTTCCCTGAACAACAACTCACTGGGAAGTCACCTTGCCCTGGCACTGAAACTTTTCTGTAGCAACCTATAGCTTCTGGGTACAGAATGACCCACCCCCACAAGGTGCTATCACCCAAACTCTTTTTTGTTAACATTCATGTTTTAGCAAGCAAAGAAGTAGGTTTCTGTGTGGCTTGTTCATAACATCTTTAATTTTGATTAATCCTCCTCCCAACCCCTTCTCTCCTTCATCCTCCTCCCCTGAGCCCATTTAGATGTTTTCTTTTGAAAATTGATTGTCTAATTGATTGAAACTGAATAATATCCAGACTGGCTTGAATTCAAATGAAGCCAAGGATAGCCTCCTGCCTCCACCTCCTGAGTGCTGCATTTGCAGATGGATATCATTGTACCTGGTTTATGTGGTGCTGGGGATAAAAGCCAGGACCTTATGCATGCAAGACAAATACTTTACCAACTGGGCAACATTCTCAGGCCTGAATATATTACATTTAACCCCTTATAGATAATAGATCTCTCAAACCACTCAAAGCTCAACTTACTTCTCATTCAAGTGTTCTTCTCTCTCCTACCTCATGACCAATTTGTAATTTTTTTCCTTGTGCTATTTAGAAATGATATGATCATTGTGAAACAAAGGACAAAATTTTTTCCTGCTTCTAATATTTATTTAGTCAAAAATAGTATACTGGTAATTCTGTATCCTAAAAGCCTCTCAAATCTATCCTTTCCTCCCCAATCTCTTTCTCACTGGCTATTAATTCAGGCCCCCAAAACTATCAGATAGGACTTTTGTAGTAGTCTCCCCTGCCCTCCATGCTGGTTGATTTTGACTTAATTTCCTAAACTACAGAAATATTTTTCTAAAGCCATAAAGCTAACAATTATAACTCTTTAATAAGATTCCTTTGTTTCTTCAGGACCATTGAAAATAAAGTCTTATTATTTTATGGCATTATTTTAAAATTGTATTTTGCTTTTGAGAAGAAATCATATTAAGCTTTGGGTATCCTTGACACCCTGACCTTCCTGCTTCAGGCTAAGTCCTAAGATTACAGGTGGGTCACCATGCTAGGAAGTCTTGACTTTTATGCAAGTCATTTAGGAGTCTTATCTGCCCTCATGTTCAGCCAGGTCTACATTTCTAGTGAGTGCCCATGTGACACAGAGGATGCTGGTGTGGGGACCTGAGAATCATTTCTTTAAAGCAAGCCAGCTTTTTACTGAGTGAAAGCCTTGAATTCAGCTCCAAAATCAGATTTATTTCTTCTTTCTGTCTCTCCCCCCCTCCCCCAGGCTGGGGCCTCTCTTTCATAAAGTGAACATATCATCCTTCTAGATTTGCAAGCATTATTTACCAGATACAAAGCTAGTTTGTCAATGTCTTCTTCTTTGATCTCCTTAAGGGTAGTGGGTATATTATATTCATGTTCATATGCTCAGAGACTTAGCACAGTGAAGAGGAAGCCAGTCTCTAGCTGAGTGAATGAATTTTGACAGTAATATATCTATATTCTTGACTGGGCCATTTCCAGATGTAGAATGGTCCAAGCTAACTGTTAACTTTGAAAGCTTCTGGTACATGTATTTCAGTGACCTTTCAATAACATTTCATAGCAGTTACCAATTCACCAGAGGGAATTTTGAAACAACTCTAATCTTACATTATAACGAACAAAGGAAGCATACATGACAGCTAGTCAGAAATCAGTTTGATGAAACTCAATACAACATGAAACAAGACTTTAAAATTATCCAGGAAGTTTTATGGGCCCCTGTCTAATCCCATTTCTTAAGTGATGGCAGGGCTACCAGGTGAAGACATGATGAGAATATGGTGTCAGTGAAGTGAAAAACATCAGAGAAATGAAATGTGGTCAGAATGCTCTGGAGTATTGGTGTTCAAGCCTGGATTCTGACAGCCACAATGAGCTGAGCGTGGCCACTCCAATATGTTAGAAAAAGTAATAATGAAATGCAGAGAAAAAATGTATTCAACATGGTCATGTTGTGAAGAGGCAGAAATAAAGAGTTTTCTTGATCTCCAAGTCTATCCTTGGGATACTGAAATGTGTTTATAGACTTAAATACATATAATATATGCATAATTTAAGCAGCCTTCGTTATGGTATCACTGACCCATCCTTGTCTCTTGCTAAGTCTGTTCTGCAAGGTGTTCCCATAAGTTGTCGGTACTGTGTGAGATCTCTTCCAAGAAAACACATTCCTTTTCTAGCTGACAACAGAACTTACATTTTCCCTTCACCCAACATGAGCTTTCTGGGGAAATTTTAATTCTTTATGGTTCATTGTTTCAATAGTCTGAGGGTTGAAGTGAGGCAGATGCAGTCTCTTTGGAATATATCTTTTCTGGGCAAGATTGTAGATAGACTGGACACATGTGTGCTGCCACTGTTTCACCTTCAACTAAGCCTTTCATCATGTCAACACAGTTTTTGGTGTATATGGATTTAAATCTCTAAAGAAATAAGAAAATGATTCATTGTGAAGGCTGAAATAGTCCTGCTTTTAACTCATGATCCACAGTCTCTGATTATACCAACTAAAAGCCAAATAAGAATTCAAAGCCTGGATCTGCTTCTGTTTGTTTGCATGCTTAATTGGAACTCTCACTCAGTCTTACAGCCCATTCTCAGCACCAAAAGCAAGAGTCAGTTGTGAGGACAAATTAACAGAATACAGACTGGTGTAGCGAAGTAGGAGTTGAGTGCATGGAAGTGATAGAATTTGACAGAAAACTCAGCCCCATATTGTGAAAGGCCTTGAATGTCATATCAAGAAGTCTAAATTTGATTTTGCAGGCATTTGGGATCCACTGACCTAATTTCAGATTGAGAATTATAGAAACAAGAAGCAGAGATACTAATTATACAACCACTGCAAAAGACTGGGACCTGAGCCAATTTAGGGCATTGAGGATGGTAAAGAATATTTCAGAAAAAGAAGTTATAGGATTTAATGACTATATTAGTCAGACTTTTCTGGAGAAAGTGTGTGTACTTGTGCATACACACAGACACACACACACACACACACACACACACACACACACACACACACACACAGGCTCATTCATTTTCTGGCTCTTTCTATTATGGAGGGTGCAAATCCCAAATCTGCAGAGCAAGTTAGTGATCCTATGAAGAGTCATGTTACCTTTCTTTTTTATCCATTGGGAATCATATATATATTTCTTTTTTATCTTTATTATGAATAAGCATATACATTGTATGAGCAAATCTTGTGAATGTGTCCCCGTTTCTCTTCTCTCTGTTCCCTGTCCACTGGGGTTCTTCCTCAGTGCACATTCTGGATCTGCCCACGGGTTAGGGGCTTATGAACTGCACCAGATGTAGACAGTTTTTCTTTCTTTTTTTTAATTCCCCTTTTGTGTATTGTTGCTGAGGGGGGCGATGTCTCTGGATATTCTCCCCCACCATGGCTCTGTGTTACCTTTCAATCTGAAGGATACCTACCTGTTCTGGAGGAAACCTTCCTTCTGTTCCCTTCAGTGTTTAGCTAACGATTGAGACACATAGAGAGCGGAAAGCACAATTTCTTTTAATCAAAACCCAAGTCAAACTTCAATATCATCCAAAAACCAACTTTATAGAAACATCTAGAATTAGGTTTAACCAAATATCTCGGCAGAGTGGCCATCCGAGTTGACATACAAAGTCAGCCATTATATTGAACAGTTAGAGAAAAAGCAGAAGAGGACTGATAAATACAAAACCAATTATTGTGTAGTTTTTAGGGTGACAATGATGATGATGATGATGATATTTAGTGGGAATCTTGAGAAGGACAAATATTGTTTAGAAGAGATTTTTTTCACTCTATAAGAAACAATTATTATTTTTTAAGAAACAATTATTATCAACCTTACATCAAGTACTGAGCTAAATATCTCTTCTTTTACACCTTTTTTTTTTTTTCCGAAGTAGGGTCTGGCTCTAGTCCAGGCTGACCTGGAATTCACTATGTAGTCTCAGGATGGCCTTGAACTCACAGCAATCCTCCCGCCTCTGCCTCCCGAGTGCTGGGATTAAAGGTGTGCGCCACCACGTCCGGCAATATCTCTTCTTTTAGTGTGTATGTGAAAGACAATACATATTTTTTTTTCACTTGGGCAGAAACCATTATGTGGTGATGAAGCATGTGCTATAGAAACACAGACACTGATGTTCTTTACTTTGGACCAACATTCAACCTCTCCAATGAGGCTTCAATGAAATGTGAAATACAGCACATAATAGTTCTTCAGGAAATTTCTGCAGGATCCTTGTGTATGTTTGCACTGTGTGAGTTATTGCAACTAAGGAAGAATGCTAAACAAATATCAGACAGATTTGTCCCTAATGTCATGAGAGTCTCTGAGGACGTGGTTGCTGGGAGTGTGCTAAGTGACATTGTCTTCTGTCGGAGGAAACTAAATGGCTCCCTAGTGGCTTGAAGCAGATAATCAAGCCCCCACAGGACCTATGTTAGAACCAGGGAATAACCCAGGCACTGGTCTCATTAGATTCTATTATTCACTGTGTCAACAATGCTTAAAGGGCTGGTAATGCATAGATAATATTTCATTAAAATTCACAAAGGTCATAAATAAGTTTAACATTTAGAAAACAAAATCAAGCCCCTTTAAAATAGTTTAATTACAGCTGATAAAATTACATGTTAATATACTCGTTCATATATACAAGGACATTTAATCAGTAAGGAAGTAGCTTTCACCAGTTGATGTAATAATTTAGTATAGTTGAATTATTCATTCATGAACGGATGCACTGTGGATGTTTCAAAATCAGCAGAGATCTGAGGAACTGTGACTCTTGCGCACTTACTGAAACATGCCCCTCTCTGCTTCATCTTGACTATGGCTGTTTTACTGTCCAGTGTCAGGACAGCGAGGACTTTCCCTGACCCCTGCTTCCAAGCCTAGCTCCATGGGACTTTAGAAAGCAAGCACGCTCTGAAGGGCAAGCAGAGAAATCAACTCTAAACTCTTTCTGCTGCTCACGTGGACGAGCTTGCACACTGTGAAAGTGAAGGAAACAGAACAGATGAATAACCCCAAGTGATTACAGCTGAGAACCCATTCCTGTGTTTTTGCCAAAGAGAAACACCCTATGTACTATTTTTTTTCTTCCAAATTTAGAAATTTAGCCAGGTTGGGCTGGAGAGATGCTCAGCGGTTAAGGCATTTGGCTCCAGTGCCTGAGGCCCCTGGTTCAATTCCCCAGGACCCACATCAGCCAGACCCACAAGGTGGTGGCCTTGGTTCTCTCTCTCTCTCTCTCTCTCTCTCTCTCTCTCTCTCTCTCTCTCTCTCTCTCTCTCTCTCTCTCTCTTTCTCTGCTTGAAAATAAATAAATAAAATACTTTTAAAAAAAGAAATTTAGCCAGGTTTCTTTAGCCAGATTTCCATTTCTTTAAACAAAGTTTCAGGTTCTGAGTCTTTTTTTTTTAATTAACCCATGAGATCTGAACATTAATTCAACACATTCACCTTAGAAAATATTAAAAATATTATTGTGAACCAATCCACGGTGAGTGAACTGAAAACCAGAAAGCCGACTCTGACTTTACAGATGGGTTTTTCTCCTGTCTGCACAGACCTCAGTGGACAGATTGGATCTGTACAAGACAAAGAATGACAGACAGCGTGGAAGGAGGAAAGCGCCAGGCAAATCCTTCAATTTCAATCTAAACCCCATCACTTGCAAGGGGATGCTATCTGGAGAGAGGGAACACAGCAGCAAGGCAATACCTTCAGGATGCTGAAGGACTTAAAGAAGTGGGAAGGAAAAAATAAAAAAACCTGCATTTACCTGAGCTGCCAAATCACAGCAGATGGTGAGATCTGAAGGGAGATAAACATTAAAGCCTGGAAGTAAGCAATTCATCCTGTCAGCCTTCAAGGGCCCAGGCCCACGCAGCTGAAAGATCAGCGCAAGAACTGGATAGAAACTGTACAGCAGTAACGCTTGACAACAATCAAATCTGCCTATCAGGTGGATGATGGAGAGGAACCATGCTGAGGCCGGTGATATCTTTTCAGCTATGGGAAGCATTCCACCCAAATGCTTGGAGTTAAAGAGCAAAAATTAAGCAGGTGTGAGTAATCAGAAAAACAAAAATAGGTCATTCTAGAAAGCAAAAACAAATTGGCAGACAAAGGAACTGATAACTCCTCAGCCAAGTGCAGAGGAGTGAGATTCCCTTGAGCCATGCATGAGTCTGAAAAATCACTGGGTTGGTACTTCTGGTTTCCAGTGCCAGAGATTTTAGGTCCCAGCCAGAAAGAAGCCAAGACAAAGTGATAGCTTGGATGCTACTTCTGCAGTTTGACTGCCTGGATCCCTCAGTGACTTTCCTCTTCATTTGTTTCTTTGTTCCTTTATTTTACAAGTAGCTATGTAGATAAGTGTCTTATCATGTGTCACACTGTCCCAGGTGTTGTATATGGTACCTAGAGCAAGTCTGTTCCCTCCTGGAGAGTATATTCTACTGGGAGAGATAGTAGTTTATAGCTCCAGGGTCCTCACTTTACTTTCTTTTATAAAAAAAAATTACAATCACATTTATGTATGACATGGTATTAGAATTATTGAGAAACTTTTGCAAGGCATAGCAGTCTATCCAAATTACTATTATTAACATTCTTATATCTATTTTCCAGATTCTGTGGGTGTTATATTGTCATTAAACAGATTTGATGATGTCATTATTTTGTTTAAAGTCTTTTAGACATTTTATTTATTTATTTGAGAGAGCATGAAAGAGAGAAAGACACAGACAGAGAGAGTGTGTACGGGCATGCCAGGGCTTCCTGCCACTGCAAATGAATTCCAGAAGCATGTGCCACTTTGTGCATCGGGCATTTTGTGGGTGCTGGAGAATCCAACCCAGTCCATCTGGCTTTGAAATCAAGTGCCTTTACCTGGAGCCATTCTCTAGCCCCTGAATTCTTTTGTTGTTGTTGTTGTTGTTGCTTTAAATCTAGAGCAGGACCAACAAGCTTTTTTTTTTTAAGGTTTTAGTAGTTAGCTGGGCATGGTGGTCTACACAAGGAACCCCAGAACTTGGGAATGGAGGCAGTAGGATCATGAATGTAAGACTGGCTTTGTGTAAAAAGGAAATATTTTGTAGTAAATATGTTGAGCTTTGAGGGCCACACCATTTCTATCAGAGTTATTAGAGTCTGCCTGGATAGTCTTATAGTATTCATAGCCATATGGACAGAAATGTGGGCAATGAGACTAGGAAGATGGATCACTCACTATGCAAGCATGAGGATCTGAGTTTGATTTCCAATACCTTCATAAAACGTTCGATGCCTGGGCAGGGAGGCAGAGTCAGTTAAATCCCTGGAGTCTCTTTGGTCAGCCATCCAATTCTGATGGATGAACTCCCAGCCAGTGAAAAACACTTTCTCAAAAATAGGTGGATGGTGCACCCAAAGATGATAGACAATGTTTTTCTCTGGCCTCTATACACACACACACATACACACACACACACACACACACACACACACACACACACACACACACACACAAACATTCACACGTGCACACTCATGTGCAATTGCACACCTATGAACACACACACACAAAGAAATGTAGATGGGGCAGGAGAGTTGGCTCAGCAATTAAAATACTTGCTTGCAAAGCCTAAAGACCCAAGTTCAATTCCCCAGTATACATAAAGTATACATAAAGCCAAATGCACAAAGTAGTGTATGCATTTGAAGTTCATTTGCAATGGCTAAAGGACCTGGCACACTCATTCTCTCTCTCTCTCTCTCTCTCTCTCTCTCTCTCTCTCTCTCTCTCTCTCTCTCTCTCTCTCCTTGCAAATAAATAAAAGTTTTCAAAAGAAATATTGATGATTATCTTCCAATAAAACATTATTTCTGAAAATAGGTAGTGAACCAAGATTGATTCATAAATGTGCTTGCCTGACTCCTGACCTAGTCCAGGGCATGAGGCCTACATATCATGATTCTCTGTTTTTATTTTTTTAAAGCTTAATATTTCTCGACTGTCTATTGATTTTTAATTCTCTTTAAAATTTAATGATATACTTATGAGTTTCTCAAATAATGAAGAAGTACTTCAAAATTGTGTGAGAACCTACTGTAAATGCTATTATATAACTCTAATTTTCCTTTCATACATTTCTCTTATTATTTTGTTTCATCTCCTCTTAAACAAGTTATTTTTTTTAATATTGTATTTATTCATTTTCAAGCAGAGAAAGAGAGAGAGAGAGAACCAGGGCCACCACCTTGTGGGTCTGGTGTATGTGGGTCCTGGGGAATTGAACCCAGGGCCTTAGGCACTGGAGGCAAGTGCCTTAACCGCTGAGCCATCTCTCCAGCACTCCTTTTAAATAACCAGTTGTCCAGACAAACTAGAATTTATTTAACCCATGACTCTATCCTTTAAGTTTTCTCATCTTCCTGACTCTGCCAGAAAAAGCTAGAAATATAGATCCTTGGTAGAATGCTTGCCTAGCACGTGTGAGGCCCAGAGTTCAAATTCCACAAAAACAAAGCCTAAAGCAAAATTAAAACCCCACCAGCTTTGTTTTTTGCATGCCAACTTGGCATTCTGCTACTTAGACTCAAGAGTAAATATATTAAGCATAAGAGTCTCTATAAAATCTGTCTCTCACTCTCTGGGAAAAACTCATTGTTCTCTCATTTACTTTATATAGAACCCCATCTTTAAGAGCTGAGGTGGGGAAGTGTCAGGTAAAAACAACAGATGAAATCTAACCTTAATAGATGGTCAGATTCTTTTTAAAGGATTCTCCATGAACTGCCTAAGGAATCTGATTTCTGGATGTATAGCTGAAGCACTGACGATATGATGTTTTAATTTGGTAATTAACTAGGCAAGCTGGCTTCTATTGCTACAATATTCAAGATCATCAGCATTGTGTGTTGACCTGGCAGGTGTGGTCCATAAGCTGCCTTCTCTCTTATTTTATGCTCTCATTGTGGTCACCAGGCCTTAGTCACTTTGGATCACCAAGAGGCAAAATAATTTTTCAAAATATTTTATTTATTCATTTTTCAAGCAGAGAGAGAGAGAGAGAGAGAGAGAGAGAGAGAGAGAGAGAGAGAGAGAGAGAGAGAGAGCACCAGGGCTACCACCTTGTGGGTCTGGCTTTTGTGGGTACTGGGGAATTGAACTCAGGGCCTTAGGCACTGGAGGCAAGTGCCTTAACCACTGAGCAATCTCTCCAGCCCCAAAATAATTTTTTATGGTGGAATCTCAGGAAATATCTGCTGAGTAAGTTAATGTCTCTGATATACAGATGTCTTTTTTTAAACATTTTTTTTAAATCTATGAGTGTGTGTGTGTGAGAGAGAGAGGGGGGGGAGTAGATACCAGGGCCTCATGCTGCTATTAAAGAACTCCAGATGCATGTGCCACTTTGTGTATCTGACTTTACATGGGTATTGGGGAATCAAACAAACCTGGGCCTGCCAGCTTTGTAAACAAGTGCCTTTAACCACTGATCAAAATCCCCAGCCCAAGAGATAATTTATGAGATAATTAAAGAGAAAAATTAATATTTTCTCAGTGTCCTGATTCTTCATTTTCCTGGGGTTTGTTTTTCAATTGTTTTGCTCATGTAAAATAATAGGAGTGGGGCTGGGAAGATAGTTCAGTGGTTAAAGGAGCTTGCTTTGCACATCTACTGACCAGAATTCTGAGCCTAGA
>PVHP010044683.1:0-14000 GCA_004024765.1 Zapus hudsonius | reverse complement strand
TGTGTGTGTGTGTGTGTGTGTGTGTGTGTGTGTCATTCCTTAAGAATGCCATCTGCCTTCTCACTGACTTGGAGTTCATCAATTAGGTTACACTGGCTGGCCAGTAAATTTTAGGGATCCTTCTGTCTCTGACTCCCCAGTGCTAGGGTTACAGGTATGTACCACCTTACCTGGCATTTTATGTGGGTACTAGGAATTGAGCTCAGGTCCTCATGCTTATTATAAGACAAGCACTTTGCTAATTGGGCCATCTCCCTAGCTCTTTAGTCTTTATTTTAAAATGTAGGATATTCATTAAGCATAACAGACCTAAGAGGTAGAGGTTATGAATCTGTGTACACGTCCACTCTGGGTGGTCGTCACTCAGAGCAGACTAAAGACTGACTGTTGCAATCCTAACAAACTCATTATTCTTCTTCTTCCAGACGCCTAAAACTCCTTTGCAAAAAAGCATGGATAAGCTGGGGAAGCAACTGACCCTCTTTTCATTTGGTATCATTGGTGAGTGAAACCGTGTCCTGCTGGGTTGGGGAAATCAAGAGGGCCGTCCTAGGGCAGTGGCCACCCCATGGTCATCTCCAGGTGTCTTCTTGAACACCTGTGTGAGCACTGGGGTTGGGATCAGAACTACCCCAGCAGCAGGAGGTTTTGTGAAGGCACAGGCCAGCGCTTGTAACATGCAGTCTATAGCCATGACTTCAGAGGCCACACGTGGTTCCTGCTCAGAGCACAGTTCATGGGCATATTCCAGTGGCTTCCCTGGATAGTTCCATTCCAAGTGACAACACAGACCTGGGCCCCTGTATTGTCCCTCTGCTTCCTTCCAGGTCCCTGGAGGTCATAATTCTACCCCACTAGTAGATGGGGGAAAGAACATGGAGGCTGTGTGCATGTGTGTAGAGGGGGGATAGATTTTTAAGGCATGCACCAGGAAGTGAAGTCATCACTTTTGCCCATTTTTATTGGCCAGAATAGAGTCACACGACCTCTCTGGCTACAGAGAGGTTAGACGGTTTACTGAGCTGATTTGCAGTAGTGGTGGTGGGGATGAGGAGGGAGCGCTGTTCTGTTCTCCCTGGTGGCAGTTGTGACAGTCAGAAGAGATATGTGAAGGTGCTGGCAGGTGTGTTTCTCTGTCCTTGCATTCTGAATCCCTGAACACAGCCAAACCTGTTCCAGGTAAAATTTGGATCTACCCAGAAGCCATGGAACGGAACCCAGGGCTCTGTGTGCATGTTGCTGACATTCTCCCATCCCTGCTTCTACGTTCTTCTGGGGTGCAATATCACTCCCTCCCAAAGCTCAGCTTTGGATTGATTGCCAGATGGCCCTAAGCCACTAGACTTCTCACTCTGAAACGGCTCTCCTTCCCTCCCTGTCCCAGGCTGTCCTGAAGCAAGGAGCCGCCCATCCCACACGGCTGGCAGAGCTCCTTGAAAAGAAGGCCATACTGAGGCTTGGTGGCAGAGGGAACTGGGGCAGATTGGCTAGTGATGTCTGTTGTGAACGAGGTGGGAAGGAAGCTCTGTGTGGCTGTTCATGTGCCCGTCCTAACCACATGCTGTCCAGATTTGTCTGAGGGGTGGGCTGGGCTACACGATCTCTTTTACATTCTAGATAGGGGTGGAAATCATGGCTCCCAGGCCAGCATTGGTACACTGGCTATTTTGTATGTCCAGTGGGCAGAGAATTTTTTAAAACATTTTAAATGATTTGTCATTTAGTTGTTTTGTGTGTATGTGAATTTCTAAAAATATATATATAGAGTTATACTCTACAGGTTAGACTGGCCTTGAACTCAGTATGTAACCCAGGCTGGCCTTGAACTTGTAGAAATCCTCCTGCCTTAGCCTCTTGCATGCTGAAGTTACAGGCACGCACCACCATAAATGATCGTGTGTGCATTTGGGTGAGCATGCACATGCAATGTGCATGCACATAGGAGTAGCCAGAGAACAACCTCAGCTACTGTCCACCTCGTGTGAGACATGGTCTCTCATAGGCCTGGAGCTCACCAAGCAGATTAGACTAGCTGGCCAGTGAGTCCCAGGAATCCTGCTGTCTCTGCCTCCTCGGCGCTGGGATAACAGGTGCACACTGCCATACCCAGCTTTTCTGTGGGTCCTCATACTAGTGAGCCAAGAACTTTATTCACAGAACTATCTCCCTAGCCCTTTAAGGATTGTCTGATAAAAGCATTTTGTGGGGTGAAGTTGTGGAATTCACACGTCAGTGTTTCTTGGTAAGGTTTTACCAGAACATGGGCCCACCTGTTAATACACCTGTCACTCTCGGGGCTACCATGACAAGACTGAGCTGCAGTGGAGACCCTGTGATCCATCATCACATCTGCCCCACTTACTCCCTAGTCAGAGGGGACAGCCTGAGCTTGAACATGACTGGTCTTCCTACCTCCGTGATTCCAGAACACACATGTGCTTTGAGGCAGATTATCAAGAGAGATGGTAGGAGCAGGTTTTTCCGCAAAATGAAATTTGTTTAAAAATTTCCAAGGTCGAAGAAGTTTTGCCATTATTGCCTTGTATAAGCTCTAGTCCCTGCCATGAACTACATTTTAATTCTAGGGCATGTCCATGGCAAGACCCACACCCACTAAAGGATTTTCTTCAGAACATTCTCGACTTCTCCAGAAGAATAAAGAGTTGAGCTAAGTTCCAAGTGGCTGCAGGGAAGCTGGCAAAGGTTGTCTAGGAAGTACTGCTGACGCTGGAGACCTGGCAAGGGTTAGATCTCCATAAAGAGGCTGGAGAGATGGCTCAGAAGTTAAGGCACTTGCTTCCAGTGCCTAAGGCCCTGAGTTCAATTCCCCAGTACCCACATAAGTCAGACCCACAAGGTCGGTGGCCCTGGTGTTTCTCTCTCTCTCTCTCTATCTCTCTCTCTCTCTCTCTCTCTCTGTCTCTCTCTCTCTTTTTTTCTCTCTCTCTCTCTTTGAAAATGAATAAATAAAATATTTTTTAAAAAGAGGCAGGAGACTCCCAGGCCCTTGAACTCTAACTTTGAGTCCTTGTCTGATTTATCAAAGAATTGAAAACTGGGACTCAGAGAAAACTATGAATTCTGAGATTTATTTTAAGGAGAGTTAGGATTAAGAGGGAAGGCAAATAGGAAAGCCTGAGCCAAAAGAAATTCCAGGCTGGGGAGATGGAGAAAATCTCCATCATATAGGTAAGAGTCTCTGGGGAAGGGGTTCACACATGTGGGAAGCAAACAAAAAAGTGCCCAAGCAAAAAGAAATTCTTCCCCTCTCTGGAAAGAAGGAGCGTAGACTGAGAAGATCCCTCTCACATAGGGGCTGAGAGAGCAGGGGTAAAGAGGAAGCTTAAAAAAGGGGGGGCTTGGGCTGGAGAGATGGCTCAGCGGTTAAGGCACTTGCCTTCAGTGCCGAAGGCCCTGGGTTCAATTTCCCAGGACCCACATATGCCAGACCCAGAAGGTGGTGGCCCTGGTGTTCTCTCTCTCTCTCTCTCTCTCTCTCTCTCTCTCTCTCTCTCTCTCTCTCTCTCTCTCTCTTTCTCTCTGTGTATTTCTCTGCTTGAAAATTAATAAATAAAATATTTTTTTAAAAAGGGGGGCTTACACATGGGTTTCTGGCCCATTTGTAATACGAAGCAGATATTCAATTAGAATGAGTCTCTCAGACTGAGGTGGGTGGGCTTAAGAGGCTGACTGGGGAAAAGTCAGCCAGTGAGTGTTAAGCCTGGGGAGAAATTGAGAAAGAAACAAGAAGTTGTTGCCGAGGAGTTGTTGCTTGCAGCCATCTTGGATGAGACTGGGTCAGGTTGTGTTCTAGTCTTTCCAGAGCAGGCAAGGCGGCATCCATGTTTCTGTAGGCCAGTCCCTAGCTAATTACCTATCAGAAAGAAAGAATACCTAGCTCTTATCTGTATCAATGGCATTTGCCAGTTTCCTTGGTGTAAATTCCCTTGGCATGGCCAACTTCAAGCTGCTGACGTCAGGTTACTGAAAGTGAACTTGGGGAGAGATATGCACAGTTGATTCTCATAAGGCCCCAGAGCATTTGCCTGAGGGGATACAAGGGTAGGCTGAATTCCTAGTGGGGAGTCTGTGTTCTCTGACCTACCCACTCCCCCATTCTTTTCTTTTTTTTTTTTTTTTTTTTTTTGGTTTTTCGAGGTAGGGTCTCGCTCTAGCCCAGGCTGACCTGGAATTTACTCTGTAGTCTCAGGGCGGCCTTGAACTCACTGCAATTCTCCTACCTCTGCCTCCCGAGTGCTGGGATTAAAGGCGTGCACCACCACGCCCAGCAAGGCTGACATCTTTTAACAAGTCCTCTAAGGGCTTATTAACAGGCCACCTGCCCTCATTCGCTCTCCGTTTCTAATGTCTAATGTAATGATAGTTAAGATTTTCTGATGGTCCCAGAGCTGACAAATTCTTGTTACATCTTAAATCCTCTGGGGAGGCATGGTCAGGATCCTATGTTACAGGGAGGGAAACTGAGGCAGTGCCTAGTGGCCACAGCACCTTTCTCTTTTACCAGAACATCTTGTGAACTTTCATGGGTCTCAGTATGGCTCAGACCACTTCTGTACCCACATCTCTAGGGCACAGCACACCAGTGGGGGTTTAGTAAACACTGGATAAATGACCTTCTCCTTTTCCAACCTGGGCTGGTTCACCCTCCTTAGGCAACCTGGTGGCACCCTGCTCCCGGGAGGTCACCATATTGATGCCAAACTTAGTGCAGACACCCTATCGGCATAGCGCACTGCAGCCCAGAACTCCTGGACTCAAGCGATCCTTCTGCCTCAGCCTCCCAGGTAGCTGGGACTACAGATACACGTCACCATGCCCAGCAACACCGGATAAATGGTTAGCAAAGGAGGAAATGGCATATTTAATTAGAAGCACAAGAAGATAAAATAATTTATGAAGCAGTGGCCCAGGGGATGGTTGTGTGGTTCCATGGTGCTCCCTAGCATGTGTGAGAACCCAGGTCCAATCCCTAGCATAGAGAGAGAGAGAGAGAGAGAGAGAGAGAGAGAGCCACCTGCCCATGCAGAATGTAAGTACAGACACAGCCCAACAAGGCTTCTTTTTTATTTTTTTTTAATTTTTTTATTTTTTGGTTTTTCGAGGTAGGGTCTCACTCTAGCCCAGGCTGACCTGGAATTCACTATGTAGTCTCAGGGTGGCCTTGAACTCACAGCGATCCTCCTACCTCTGCCTCCTAAGTGCTGGGATTAAAGGCGTGCGCCACCACGCCCAGCTTAACAAGGCTTCTTTTTAAAAAAATATTTATTTGAGATAAAGAGAGGAGAGAGAAAAATAGGCATGGCAGGGCCTCCTGCCACTGCAAATGAACTCCAGACACATGTGCCACTTTGTGCATCTGCTTTTACGTGGGTACTGGGTAATTGAGCCCAGGCCATCAGTCTTTATAAACAAGCACTTTAATGATTGAGCCATCTCTCCAGCCCCCAACAAGGTTTTTTAATCTGAACTTGGCTGGCCCCTTTCCTGACAACATGAGACCAGGATTAAAGTGACTTCCTTAAACAACAACAAATGAGTAGTTGCAGGTTCTTTTGGTTAGTTTGTTGAGACAGAGTCCCATAGTCCAGGTTTACTTCAGACTCACAGTAATCCTCCTGCCTTAGCCTCCTGAGTGTTAGGATTACAGGTGTAACTTACTTTCCTTCCTTTCTTCTCTTTCCTTTCCTTCCTTCCTCCTTCCCTTCCCTTCTTCCTTCCATTGGGATTGAACCCAGGCCTTTGCCCATGCCAAGCAAATGCTCTGGCCCTGAGCTGTATCTCGAGCCTGATGGCTTCAGGTTCCTGGGTTACCCAAGGGTGTGTGAGGAAATGGACTAGAAACACACTGAGTCATGGGGACGCGAGCACACGTGATGGCTGTTCTGTCTCTTCCAGGTCTCCTCATGCTCCTGGGATGGGTGCAAGGCAAGCCACTCCTCGGCATGTTCACCATCGGGGTCAGGTACGGGCATCTTAGCTCCCCTGGACCCTTCCCTGTAGCAGAGCAGGAGGGATACTGGAATATGGAAACAGAAATGGGTAGGGGAGACACTGCCTGACTCCCCACTAAGTCTCCAATGGCTCATTATTAGGAGGATGAATACCCATGTTGCAAGCCATAAGGGATCCTTTCTTATCGTCCTTTGCTTGTGGACTTGGGACATCTAACCAAGGGCCTAGGCCAAGGGTATTCTGCATAGATAAGGAGCTGGGGAGGGTCCTTATGTGTTAGTTTCTGGTTGCTGTGACAGAACGCTGAGGAAAGCCGCATTGGGAGAGGAATGGTGTATTTGGGCTCACGGTTTCAGAGGGTTCGGTCCACTGTCAGCTGTCTCTATTGACTCCCAGCCCATGTGAGGTAGAACATTATGGTGGAAGGGCATAGTGGCAGAGCTCACCTCACAGCAGCAGCAAGCAGAGAGGAAGTCTGGACTCCTGGCTCTCTCCTTTCTCCCTTTTATTCCATCCAAGCCTCCAGACCATCGAATAGTGCCACTCAAATGCAGGGTGGGTCTTTCTCCCTTACTCAGGTCATCTCTGGAATTATCCTCACAGACACAACCAGAAGTGTGTGCTTTGTTAATATCCTATATATTTCTCAATTCAATCAAAGTTGACAATTGAGATTGACCATTATGTGGGCTGGAGTGTAGCTTATGGGTAGAGTATTTCCCCTGATGTGCACAAGGCTCCAACATAGCACTGAACAAACTAACCATCCAACCTCATCTTCACTTGATTACATCTGTAAGGACCATATTCCCAAATGAGATCTCAGTCACACATCTGGGGATTAGGAACTAGACTTATCTTTTGGGACATTGGGTTGTTGAGGGGGTAGAACTGGAGGGCAGGTGCACTGGAGGAGGCGTGGCCAGGGCTTTGAAGTTATCCTATGAACTGCAGGGCAGTCTGATTTAAGACCTTCAGGAAACCAATTGGGCGGAGACATGGGGCTCCTGGTACTGGGAAAAGGACCAGGAATTGCCAGTGGCACACACTTCTTTAATCCCAGCGCTTGGGAGGCAGAGGTAGTGGAATCACTGTGAGTTTGAGGCTAGCCTGAAACTACAGAGTGAATTCCAGGTCAGCCTGGACCCTACCTCAAAAAAACAAAAAACAAAACAAACAAACAAAAGGAGCAGGAATAGATCACATGATCCTAGTGGATCCTCATAAAACTCTCCAAGGGTCATTTTGGGCTCCATTTGACAAAGGGAAGAACTGAGGCATGGACTCCCACAATGGTTCGCAGGATCGGGAGATAGATCTGGAAGCAGTGTGCTCTGATTCAAAGTGACACCCCTCCTGGGCCCTCCTACTGACTCTGGGCAGGACAGGAGCCTGCCCTTGACACCCTTCTGTTCCCATCAATGGCAACTGACCCACTAGTTTACCCACAAATACTGACTGAGCATCAACTGACTATTTACACCCCAGGCCTCTGCCCTCCAGCAGTCCTCAGGCTGGTGGGGAAAGTCAATGGAAACAATTAATACCAACTAATGACTTAGCATTGATGAAGCAGAGGAAATGACTGCTGAGAGTGGAAAGGGATGAGTGACGTGATAGGATAGTTTTTACATGAAATTGAGGGCCAAGAGTTAAGGAGCCAGTTAAAGGGAGGCAGGTGGGAAGGCCCTGGGGTGGGATGGGCCATGGTATCTGAGGACTCGGGGTGGGGAGATGGCCCTGCATTTCTCACAAGCTCCCAGGGCTACTGAGGAACCTGGGCTGGGATTGGAACTGTCCCCTAGTCAGGTCACAGCAAGAGCAGAACCAGGGGATTGGAGAAGTCACAACACCCAAACAGTGCGCCCGGGGGTGCTGAAGCCTTCAGCTTCAGGTTTAGCAGCAGGAAGGAGAACTCAGCCCTGTGAGGGTCCTAGAGGTAACCAAGCCTTCTGAGGGGGGCAGGAGATGCATTCCTGCCTGGGGGTGTAGCTCAGGGGACTCGCGCTGACCTAGTATGTGCACAGCCCTGGGCCCCATCCACACACACAGTTATAAACCATGAAAAGTTCTATGGGCCACAAAAGTCTATTAATATTTCCAGGATAAAGAACCAAAGGAAGCCAGGCGTGGTGGCGCACGCCTTTAATCCCAGCACTCGGGAGGCAGAGGTAGAAGGATTGCGTGAGTTCAAGGCCACCCTGAGACTACATAGCAAATTCCAGGTCAGCCTGGGCTAGAGCGAGACCCTACCTAGAAAAACCAAAAAAAAAAAGAAAAAAAAAGAACCAAAGGAACTTCCCTGTCCACCTGCCCCTTCCCCAGTGCTATTGGTCTTTTCTGATCCCTTCTCCTCCACTTGTTTACTCTTGTTGATCCATGGTGAACTTGAACTTGCTTCTTTCACTTGATATTGAGGGACTCTTTGTGTTGCAGAAATACCCAGTGACAAAAGACAGAGCCACTTTGGCAAGAGGAGAGTGAAGGTTTATTCTAAACCCTGGCCTGGGGGCTCCAAGCTCAGGAAAAAGGTCTTGGGCCCCGCACCCCAGTTGACAAGGAATTTTATAGTCGGTACAGAGTAGGTATGTGACATTCCACATGCCAGTTACCATCACCTAGCAGTTTACACATTTATAATAGGTTTCAGATATTCTCCCCGGGTATCCTCCGGCCTTGTCTCTTCCTTATCTCACTGAACTTCAGAGCCCTGACAGTTTTCCACTTCATGCAGTGAGATTGGCCACCTGGCGGACAAACATCAGTAGGATGTTAACAGTGAATGCAGGAGAGGGGGGCAGTGAGCTCACACTCATTTTGCTACAATATGTGTGTGTGTGTGTCTCAGATTAGTCACCTAAATCCAACGAATCAGAAGGTAGAAATGACAGAACAGCCAATGAGGAGATTTTCCAAAGTAAATGAAACAAGAGAATTATTCTTTTAAAAATGTTATCATAAATCTTTGTGATTGAAGTGACATTCAAGATGACTCAAGGAACTCACTTTTCCTGGTCTCATCTAATCTTTTATTAGTTGGTGGATTAATTTCTTTATTATTATGAACATACTCGGATGTATGCACAATGCCCTTCCCTTGCCATATGGGGGTGTCCCCATCATAACCTTCTGCAAATGTTTGTTTAGCTGGTTTGTCCAGCCTGGGTCATAAAATCAAGGAAGCTGCTTTGCTGTCACCATAGAAACCGGGCATGGGTTCCTTGGCCAAATTCAGTAATCTTAGTTTATATAACTTATCTCTGAATGGGTCCATTGTCTCCAGGGGAAAGGTTGCCATTTATATACTATCATTCTGCTTTTGTTTTGTTTTAGTTTGGTTTTTTTTTTATTATCCATAATGAGATAAATTTAATATAATTTGGTTCTTTTTTATTGTTTGTTTGTTTTGTTTTGTTGAGGTAGGGTCTCACTCTAGCCATGGCTGACCCGGAACTCATTCTATAGGTCTAGGCTGGCCTTGAACTCACAGAGATGCACCTACCTCTGCCTCCACACAGTGTTCTGGGATTGTGCGCCTCCACACCCAGCACTATGGTTATTTGTTGTTTGGTTTTGTGTTTTGTTTTTTAAGCCTGGCTTGCAGCCCAGGCTGACCTCACAGTCGCAGCAATGCTCCTGCCTTGGCCTCCTGAGCACTGGGAACAGGTGTGACCACCATGCTGGTTGGTATTACACTGTCATCCATTGATTCTGCTTTCTTTCCCCCATTTCAGTTCCTCTCAAGTCATACTGCTGCTTTATTTAAAAAAAAAAAAATCTGTAGCCCTAGCTAACTGGAACTAATTATATAGCTCAGGCTGGGCTTAAATTTGTAACAATCCTTCTGCCTCAGCCTCTTAAGTGTTGGTATTACAGGCTGTTACCATGCCTGGCTAGGCTACTTCTTTGTTGTTGTTTTTTAAAATATTTTTATTTACTTGCAAGCAGAGGAAGAAAGAGAAGAGAATGGGCTCACCAGGGTGCCTTGCCACTGCAAAGGAACTCCAGATGCATGTGCCACTTTGTGCATTGGTTTTACATGGCTACTGGGGAATTGAACCAGAGCCGTCAGGCTTTGCAGGCAAGTGCTTTAACCACTGAGCCATATCTCTCCAGCCCCAGACTCCTTATACCGGTGTGATCAGAAACCACCAAGCCTCTCATATGCCACTGTTCTTTCCTTTCTTAGTGGGGCACTAGATAATGGCAGCCTCGAAAATTCAGTGCAGTAAGGTAGTCATGCACGATGTGGGCTGAGTGAGGCCCTCGCCAGGCTTTCTGACTATTCAGCAGCCCAGGATGAGCTCACACTCTGCACCAGACCAAGTTGGGCCCTGCACTTCGAGATCCTCATGCATTCATACCCGACCTTCAGCTAGCGTTGACTCACTGCTGCTGCTGGAGGTTCCAGTACAGAGGGTAGAAGAGGCCACTCCTGCACCAGATGTAATCAGAAGTGACCTTGCTTTAAATACTACTACGTTTTCAAAATTGGAATTTATTACCAACACTTAAAAATTAGGTCCTTGTGGGGCTAGGGATGTGGCTCAGTTGGTAAAGTACTTGCCAGGCGTACACAAAGCCCTGGTTTGATCTCCAGTACCATATCAACTGTGATGGTGCACGCCTTTAATCCCAGCATTCAGGAGGCTGAGGTAGGAGGATCACTATGAGTGCAAGGCCAGCCTGGGACTACAGAGTGACTTCCAGGTCAGCCTGGGCTAGAGTGAGACCCTACCTCAAACAAACAAACAAAGATACTGGTTTTCTCCTCTCTCTTGGGAAAGGCAGGCAGCACTTTTATCCTAGATGGCTCTAGGTATCATTTGCTTTGGGTAGAGCCTGGCCTCGAGGGGTCACTGTGCTTAGCATGGCTCAGCTTGGCTCATCCACTTATATCCTTTGTGGCCCGGACCTGGGATGTGGAATGGACCAGCCCTGTTCTTACAAGCTAGCTACCTTATGAGTGGGTCTTGTGGGGTGGGGAGGCTCCTGCAGTCCTGAGTGGTTGTGGGTGGGTCTGGTATGATCTCAGCTTCTTCTTCACTAGTCTCTGCCACTGGATCTCAGAAAATACAGATCCCCTCGCCCGTCACTTCCATGTCCCAAAATAATCTCTTGCTAGAAATCACCATGAATTGCTCCCTGCAATAAAACTGAAAGTTTGAAACAAGGATGAGACTCCAATCCTACCTGATAGAGTGGTCTGGAATCAGACTCTTTAAAATTGTTATTTATTTGAAAGAGAGAGAGAGACAGAGAGAAAGCAGCAGGCAGGGAGAGAGTGTCTAAGGGCACTCCAGGGCCTCCTGCCACTACAAACGAGCTCCAGACATATGTGCCACTTTGTGCATCTGGCTTTATGTAGGCACTGGGGAATTGAACCTGGGTCCTCACACTTTGCAGCCAAGTGTCATGAACCACAGAACCATCTCTCCAGCCCTAGAATTCTTTTCTAAGCGAGTAAGCTCTCTATTTTAATATTTTTAAATATTTTATTTATTCATTTTTAAGCAGAGAAACACACACAGAGAGAGAGAGAGAGAGAGAGAGAGAGAGAGAGAGAGAGAGAGAGAGAGAACCAGGGCCACCACCTTATGGGTCTGACATATGTGGGTCCTGGGGAATTGAATCCAGGGCCTTAGGCACCAGAGGCAAGTGTCTTAACCACTGAGCCATCTCTCCAGCCCCTCTATTTTAATATTTCTATGGAGGTTTTTTGTTTTGTTTTGTTTGGGTTTTTTTTCCAAGGTAGGGTCTTGCTCTAGCCCAGGCTGACCTGGAATTCACTCTGTAGTCTCAGGCTGGCCTTGGACTCATGGTGATCCTCCTACCTCTGCCTCCCGAGTGCTGGGATTAAAGGCGCGCGCCACCACACCCGGCTTGTTTTTTTATTATATGAAGTTGGCATTGGAGAGGGAGGGGAGAAGGAATGTTAAAAGAAAGCATTCTGTTCTTTTCCCTTTCCGGGTGTCAGACATGTGTGAAGACAGTCTCTGGGTTTTGTGGTCATGTTGGCCATGTTGGTCATGGAGATAGGATGCTAACTGAAGCCAGAGCACGTCTGTCTCCATCAGGTCATCTGGAAACTATAGTGAAAGCCAAGGGTCGGATTCGTTGTTGAAATAGATTACAAAGTAGAAGTGCTGTGGGACCCAAGCACCCAAAGGAAACGATGCAGCCGTCTCCCCGAGGCTTAACCTAGGTTTCTGAGCTCCAACGCGACCTATTTCTTCCCTGCTTTATACACTTATAACTGTCCATTTGCTCATCAGGCCAGAGAGAAAAAAGATTAAAAAACAAAGTAACACACTGCCAATTGTACCAGTTATGACTCTCAGATACAATTTTGTGGGGAGGTGTGTGTGTGTGTGTGTGTGTGTGTGTGTGTGTGTGTGTGTGACTGCTTCTTTGCATTGCTCAGCATGTTATTTGATATTGGCCTCCTTGGGGCGCCTCAGTTTCGAATGCTACCCTGGGAATGGTCCCTACCGCTGTTATGTGAACAATATGTAAGTGACCAATATCATAAGGGGTCTTTGTAAAAAAAAGAATTTAGTGCCAGGCGTGGTGGCACACGCCTTTAATCCCTGCACTTGGAAGGCAGAAGTAAAAGGATTGCTGTGAATTTGAGGCCAGCCTGGGACTACAGAGTGAGTTCTGTACTCAGCCTGGGCTAGAGCGAGTGCCTACCTTAGGAAAAAAAAAAAAGAAGAAGAAAATTTCAAAAAAATGTAACGAAGGCTGTTCTACACTTTTTTTTTTTTTTCGAGGTAGGGTCTCTCTCTCTCTCTAGCCCAGGATGACCTGGAATTCACTCTGTAGTCTCAGGGTGGCCTTGAACTCACAGCGATCCTCCTACCTCTGCTTCCCAAGTGCTGGGATTAAAGGCGTGCGCCACCACTCCCGGCCTGTTCTATACTTTTGATAGTCTGGCTATTGGTTTAATATCTTGCTGTCAAGTATGTTTCTCAATCTGTATTGATTCATCCCATCTATAAATGTTAATGATAAAACAAAAAAAGAAGGAATTTTATTGAGTTACCTCCTCTTCTGCAAGGTCATGGAAAGTTGGGCGGGTGTGCTTGACTCTCTCTCCCTGAACTCCCAGTTCTCCCAAGTCCTCAGCCAAGGTTTCTCTTATTCTTTTTGAGATATAATTCACTCTTTAAAACCCACAATTCAGTGTTTATTTTTAGTACAGCCACATATATCAGCAACCATCACCAAGCCAATTGTAGAACATTCTCCTATCACCTTAGGAAGAAGCCTGTGAGCCGAGTGTGGTGGTGCACGCCTTTAATCCCAGCACTCGGGAGGCAGAGGTAGGAGGATCGCCATGAGTTCAAGGCCAGCCTGAGACGACATAGTGAATTCCAGGTCAGCCTGGTCTAGAGCGAGACCCTACCTTGAAAAAAAAAAAGAAAAGAAAAAGAAAGAAAGGTAGGAAGGAAGGAAGGAAGGGAAGGAAGGAAGGAAGGAAGGAAGGAAGGAAGGAAGGAAGGAAGGAAGGAAGGAAAGAAAGAAAGAAAGAAAGAAAGAAAGAAAGAAAGAAAGAAAGAAAGAAAGAAAGAAAGAAAGAAAGAAAGAAAGAAAGAAGAAGCCTGTGCCCTTTGGCTATCATTTCCAGAGCCCCCAGCAATCAAACAGGCTTTGTGAAGCCAGGCTTGGTGGCTCATGTAATCCCTGCTGTCATCCCAGCCCTTGGGAGATAGAAGCTGGAGAATCTTTGCAAGTTCAAGGCCAGCCTGGTATGCATAGTTAGTTCCAAGCTACTCAACAAGATTCTATCTCAAAACAAACAAAAACAAGCAACAAAAGAAAAGAATTGGGGCAAAAAATAAAAGATAAGATATGCCTAGGGCTGGAGAGATGGCTCAGCAGTTAAGGCACTTGCCTCCAGTGCCTAAGGACCCAGGTTCAATTTCCCAGTTCCCAGTAAACCAGATGCACAAAGTGGCACATGCCTCTGGAATTCCTTTGCAGTGACTAAAGGCCCTGTCAGGCTCTCTCTCTCTCTCTCTCTC
>PVHP010044682.1:0-13919 GCA_004024765.1 Zapus hudsonius | reverse complement strand
TTATTATTTAATTATGCTGATCCTCACTATTTCATGTTGTCCAAGCTATCACTGCATATCCCTTGTTAAAAAGTTATCTTAATGTTTTATTGTAGAGATGATTTTTGCTTTAGCTTCCATATTTAAGAGCACGGCCAAGTTTTAGTTATTCACTGAAAAATGTATAATACAAAATGGATCTCTTTTCTTGTGAATATCAGTTTTTTAGTTTGAATCATTTGGTACAATTGTTTATACTCCAAAAGAAATTGCACATATATAAGACCAGTATTAACCACAATGCCCACTCCAGCATGGTGCAAGTTCTATACTACATGTCACTTAGCAGTACAGTAAAAGCTGGTCCAGGGACGTCTTGCCTTCCCTGGGACAGTTTCAGGCCATAAAGCCGCCTCAGCCTTAATGTGCCTTTTGCAAACTTTAAAATCAAGTTTTCATTTACTAGAATATTGTAACCTCCTGCTATTGATTTTTTGAAAGCTCTGTCAGGATAAACCACTTGAAAATAAGATGGTGTCTGACCTTCTTCTGGGATGTATTTCTAGCAACCATGAACAAGACATCCCTTGGGAGGATGACTGGCTAAGCCACAATGTACTAAGCAGGGCATTTATTGTGCATGGCCATAGAATGATGCTGACCAACCTTAAGCAGGTTAATTCCACCTCAATTTACTTAATCAAAATAATTCCTCATAGGTTAGCTTTCTAGATGACTCTAGATTCTGTCAAATTGACAATCAATATAAACCATCAGAAATAGCTAGCTAGTGAACCTCACATATCTGTACACCTCACCAGTAAAGGGAGACAGGCATGGGCTATAATGCCTGTCATTTATGGAAGGTGCTTGGAATGGGGAGTTTATGGAGAGACAGACAGAGAGCATGAGTATGACGGAGCCTCCAGCAAATAAACTCCAGATGCATGAGCCACTTTGTACATCTGGCTTTAAGTGGGTATAGGGAATAGAAATCAGGTCATTTGGCTTTACAAGCAAGTGCCTTAACCACTGAGCAATCTTTCCTGCCCAGAAGTTGTAATTTTCTTATCCTGCATTAATGATGGAATGCTTATTAATT
This sequence comes from Zapus hudsonius, assembly GCA_004024765.1. Taxonomy (NCBI): domain Eukaryota; kingdom Metazoa; phylum Chordata; class Mammalia; order Rodentia; family Dipodidae; genus Zapus; species Zapus hudsonius. The sequence continues at coordinate 12,838 of PVHP010044682.1, read as the reverse complement.
TATTATTTTATAATTGTCTATATATATATGTAAGTTCATATAATTTTATGATGATTTAGTGATATATGAATAATATGTGGTAGCAGGATGTACAACACATGGTTTTTGAGATCATTTCAGTTTACAATAAAATACTGTAGAGAGCTTTGGGATATGGATTTTTGGAATATTTGTTTTTTGATTATGCTTTGAGGAAATCCCTCATTTTTCCTAATTATTGAAGCATGATACAAGTATAGATGCAGAAATATAAAACCTATTCAGAATTCAAGGGAATTTACTATCTAATGGTTATTTGAAACTATCTTCAACAATGCATCAGTGGTTAATGAAGTTTCTTTAATTCCCCTCCATTCTCCTCTACCCTCCATCACCCGAGCCCTCTCTTCTCCCTCTATCACATGTCTCCTTTATCCCTTTCCATCTTCCTTTCCTACTTCATCTTTGCATTTCATGCTAGAATGAATGATACCTAAGTCACTTCATGCCAAATTAAAAAAAAAAAGATTTATGCTTTACCGTAGAGATGAATCTATTTCATCAAAATTTTGAAAATCTGTTTCATCAAAATTTTGAAAAAATATTTTACCTGCTAAGATAATATGCACCAAGATGTTTTTGGGAATAATAATAAAAGTAAATGTTAACTGAACATGCCTCATATTTTTCTCAGGGGATATTTTCTTTATCCACAGATAATAAAGCAAATGTTTATATTCTTCAAAGAACACTGATTCTTTTTTCTCATATCTGAAAAAAGTCTTATCATCAGTTGTTTATTATGCAACATTTTCATTCTACCCAAATAAAAGAAAAAGAAGTGATCTCTCAAGATTACATTTGTTTTCATTATAGAACTTTAAAAAGTTATATCCATTCCAAAATCTTCACTATATGATAAACCAAAAGGTCTTCTTTTTGATGTTTCCTATTGATAGTCATTTACCAAATACTGAATCAAAATGAAAGAATAGAGCTGGAGAAATGGCTCAGCAATTAAGGCAATTGCCTGCAAAGCCTAATGACCCGGCTTCAGCACCGCCATAGAGCCAGATACACAAAGTGACCCAGGCATCTGGGCCCTGGTGTGCTCATTCTTTCTTTCTGAATCTTTCTTCTATTTCTTTATCATCTATCTATCTATCTATCTATCTATCTATCTATCTATCTATCGATCTATCATCTATCTAACTATCTATCTATCAAACTATCTATTTTCTATGCATTCTTAGTGGAAAAAAAAGAGTTCACTGTGAAATCTCAAGGAAATGGAGAGATATTCTGAGGAGACTCAAAACTAATTATAGCAGAAAATCAGAAGTTTATGACACCTTCAAAGGCTCAGAAGATGTTTCAAGAGAGTGGGCAGAAAGATGGGCATGTCCACTGGACGGGAAGGATTAAGTCCTCTAAGGCATTGCCACACCCCCTGGAGACTGAATGGCACATTCATGATTCCACAGTGAACATCTGTAGCACCATGAGAAGATAGGGTCAGTGGGATGAGGAAGGGGGAGAGGAAAGCATTAAACACTGATGGAAGTGACCAATATGTATGCAATATATTAAATTAAAAATAAATAAATAAATAATGAAAGCAAACTGTTTTAACATGGGCGGTTCTCTCTTGAGTTCTTGACTTTTCTTTCATTACTGGTGACTCTTACATGTAAAATTATTCTAACAGCTGTTGATCACTGATGGAACCTAGGCTGAAACAAAATTAGGAATTTAGAATGAAAACCTACCTTGACTTTCTACCCACATAATATGAGAAAAATATGCTCATATTATTTTTAAAAATGAATTTTCAATGACTTTTCAGGTAGAGAGTTATGTAATTTTAGATTCTGTTCTTGCATTTTAAGGAGATTCATAGTTAATAAAAAGAACAAAATGCCTACTTAACAAGTAGACAATATAGTGAGCCTCTAAAAGTTCAAGCATATATTAAGAATCCTCACATATCAAATGGAAGTGACATAAAGAACCGCCTATAGTCCTGGCCATAAGCATGAGGGACTAAGTCAGTACACCACAAAGGTACTTATCCAACCATTTTCATTTCATATTTTTAATAGTCAAGAATTGATCTGTATTGACCGTGGTTTACATATGTGATGGTGTTTTTGTCAGCCAAAGAGAAGAATAAAATGTCATTATTAGTAGGACATGGATGTTTTAAGAGTCCTAACACTCAGTAAACAAATCTCACCTATTTCTCACATATGTGGGCAGAAATAGGGAATGATGAGGAAGGACGGAGGAAGAGATGTAAGGGGATAGATAATATGGGAGGGAAAACCAGCAGGTGTCTCCTCTCACATTTAAACCACACATTTTATTTCACTCTCACTTTACATATGAGGGCCTGAAGTAATTTTGAAGGAGAATAGAAGAAAGCTATCTCCTTTTAAGCAGTTTCTGTAAGAAATTGTGCCCTAGAGAGAACCAGGGGACACTACCCCACATTTACCTTGACCTTGACACAAGAACTCTATTCTTGGGAGAAATGGAACTCTTATCTACAGTGCCCCCGCTGCCCACAGTCTCTCTCTGTGTCTCTGTCTCTCTGTCTCTGTCTCTCATCTCTCTCTCCCCCCTTGCTCAGGTCATAGGGATATATGTGGGTCTGGCCTCTACCCTACTCAGCCTGGCTAGGTGATCATAACACTGTTCATTGTTCTGGAGACTTTTCTGCTTGCTTCTGCTTTATAGTTTGGGGTAACTTCTCGCATTGATTACATGTAGGATTTTCCTCTGGCCAGTCTACCACATGGGTGTGTTTTCTAACTCTATGCCTGCTTCCTGTGTAATTTCTTTAAACTCAGGGTAACCATGAGTGTAACTCTCTTCATTACTCATCTCTCCTCTGAATGTCTTGGCCTATGCTTTGATGATTGCCTCTTATTCTTCCTGGAAGCTCACCCTTTGCCTCTTAAATTCCTTCCATGGGAAAGCACATGGCAGATGGCATGTGTGTTCCTTCTAAGTCTCCCTACATATACTCCTAAGATCTACCTTCCACGTGCTTGGGTCACACTCCAGTTTCTACTTGAAAGCCTCAGTTTCTCTTTGTCAATCACCTCCCCGCATGCTTATGGCTCTACCACAGTCTCTCCTTGGAAACCTCAGTTTAACTCTCCTCCATGGTCTTGTGGCTCTATTCCAGTATTTCCCTAAAAACTTCAATTTTTGTCTTAAATGAACCTTATGAACTATGTGGTGTTTTCCACATAAGACCGTGTTTCCTACTTCCCACGTGTTTAAGACTCTGCTCTAGCCCTCTTCCTTATCCCTTAAATAAACTCCACAGTTTGTGATTTCTCCCTAAATAAATTTAATAATTCATCATTTATCCTTCTTGAGTTTGTATTTATCAATTATTTGTTAAAGGTTGAATAGATCTTGGGATTGTAAATTTGAGGGACCCTCCTGATTCCTCAAATCATGCAACAATATAGCCCTCTATTATAGCAACCTAATTACAATGCATTTTCCTTTGGTTCCAACGTTTATTCATTCATGTCTACTTGTACAATACACATCTTTGATGGATCTTTAACAGGCAGTGATATATGTTTAAACAGTAATGTTTTAAAAATATAAATAAAATGCATAAAGTCTAATCAACTCAAGATAAGTGGAAGTTTCAATAAAAATGGTTTTATTCATCACAAAGAAGACATTTCTCTGAAAATATTATATACTTATCTACTTATTACCATTCATGTCTATCATCTATTATTAGGGAGTAATATAACCACATATTGTGTAAAATAATCTAGCATAAAATAAGTTGAGTTTGAATTCTAAATCCTGTTAAGAAAAATGCATGTAGCTTTTTCTAACACTCTTTTAGAAATAACATATGATTTACTGAAAAGGAAAAGATGGGTGTTGTGGGGGAGATGGTTGGACAAACACTTGACCCAAAGCAACTTTTAGAAGGAAAGGGTTTATTTCAGGTTTACAGAATCCAGTGGCAGCACCTTCCGTGGTGGAAGAAGATGGCCTACTCCCATAGATCCCTATCAGGGAGAAAAACTATGGCAACCAGCAAGCAATAAAAGCCATCAAACTCAAACATCCAGATCTACAAAAGCAAAACAAAACAAATCCACAACAAAAATAAAATGAAATATTAAAATAAAAACTGTTTTGATCACAACAAAAACAAGAAAACAAACAGAAAAACTGCTCTGATCACAAGGTAGGGCTAGACCACGAAATCCACTCCCATTGACACCTCCTCCAGTCGGCTGTTGGAGACTTAAGTAGTGTCCAAAAAATGTTGAGGCTAAGTGGGCCATACATTCACATTGTAAGTGATACAGGGGATTGGGGTTCAGGAAAGAGTTCCCAAACCCCAAACCCCGAGTTCTTGTCTGCTTTACTTAAAAATGAAATAAAACAAGACTGAGAAGGATAATTATTAAATTATTAATTTATTCAGAATACAGAAGTGGGCAGGGCAACTCTGTGGGCCAGGGAATGGGGAAAAGAGCATCAAAGGTCTGAGAGCCCACTGGCCTGCAATAAACCTGTCAAGACACTTAAAGAGGAAAGAAAAGAAAGTGCAAAGCGCTCCAGCCCTGTGAAGGGCAGGAGGGCGCATAGATCTTGTATGGGAGTAAATGGGGTCTTCCCTCTTCTCAGCCCAGCTGCTGGGATGAGTGGGGGCTTGCTTATCAGTAACTGGAGGTTCAGGAATCTGAGCCCAGCAGATTAAGAGAAGGGGCTTGCCTTCCCCTCTTTAAAATATTTATAACATTATGGGGGTGCTCCACACCTCCCACCTCAGGTGAGCCAGAGACACAGCTGACAGGCCTGGGCAAGGCTGGCTCTGGAGTGTCTAAGGTCTTACACTCGGCCAACCACAATGTCACCATTAGACTTGAATTCGAGTAAAGGAGCCTTGCACCCATCCCCAGGGAAGGGCTCACGTTTTTTATGGAAAAACAGGTTAGATAATAGGTAAGGAAAAGCTGTGTTCTTCTCTGATCTCTAGAAAAGATTGCAAGCAAGCCCAAGGAAATTTTTTTTTTTTTTACTTTCTAATTCCATTCACCCTGACTGCCTCTAAAGGACTCTAATGGGCCTGGGGAAATGACTCAATAGTGAAAGGTGCTCGCTTACAAAGCCTGACAGCCTGGGTTTGGTTCCTCCGCGTCAACCTAAAGCCAGATGCACAAAGTGATGTGAATGTCTAGAGTTACTTTGCAGGGGAAAAGGACCTGGTGCACCCATTTTTCTCTTTCTTCTCTTTCTTTCTCAAATAAATACATAAAAATATTTTAAAAGGAGAATAGAAAAAAATGGAGCATGGGAAGGAAAGACGGAAGGAAGGAAGGAACACCTACGAAAGAAAAGGAAGCAATGGAGGGGAAGAAGTAAAGGGAGAAGGAGGGAGTGTGAAAAGAAAAATGGTCCCATTTAGAAAGTGATCTCAGCAGGTTCCGAAAGGAGGGCTCGAAGGATTCTACTTCACTCCATTTAGAGGTGAGAAAATGATGGTATTTGTCATGGTTTGATCCATGTGTCCCCCACAAACAAATGAATGTTTTCTGGTAGATCAATCCTCAGCTGATGGCAATTTGGATTTTACAACCTCACTGGAGCTCTGTTGTTGGGGGCAGGTTTATGGGGGTTATAAGCCAGCTCCCCCTTGCCAGAGTTTGGCACACCTTCCTGCCGCTGTTTGCAGTGCTGTGGCGGAGGTGATGTCCAGCCCTCTGCTCATGCCATCGTTTTCCCTGCCAGGATGGAGTCTCCCCTTGAGTCCCTAAACCAAATAAACCCATTCCTCCACAAGCCGCTTTTGCTTGGGTTCTTTCTGCGCAGCGACAGAGAAAGTTGACTGCAACATGTTTTGCAACCTGCCAAGTTCATAAACCTTTTGTGTGAGGATGAGATTACTGTCCAGATGCCCAAGGAATCTCTGCTCTGTTTGATGACAGCATATTGAATTCCAATTCTACAAACAGAGGATCTCAGAGGGTTTCTTTTTGCTTATTTGTTTTATTTCTTTTTTGGTCTCTTGTAGGATTTGAGGCCATGCTAACAGCTGCTACAGTGACTCTCCTTGCTTGCCAGTTCTCTGGGATGGCTGGCCATGTAAATGATGGTTGATTATTCTGTTGGCACAGTTTTGTGCCTCTAACATCTCTGCCATATGGTCGTGTTTTCCCATTGGAAAACCTCTCCAGTTTTGTAAACTTTTTTTCCTCAAGAGCAAAGACCAAAACTCCTGTTTCTTTCATCATATAGTTTGGGATTTCGATAGTAAGAGCAAGGACTTGTTAAACATATTGGGATTTTAAGAATCTCCTCTTATCGATCCTCTACGAAGCTACTGCATATGGCTTCTGTGTTAACTCTTTACTTTCTTTCTATTCCATAACTGTACAAATTTAGCTTAAAATAATGCAAATATTTCATTTTAGGGTTCTGGATGTGAAGTCAGTCTAAAACCAAGACCCTGTTTTCTTTCATATTTTGTTTTTTCTTCTTATATACTGTGGATTATACATAAGGCCTGATGCATAGTAAATAAGAGATATGACACTGAGCCACATTCCCTGCATTTGTTTAGAAGAAAATGTGTGTCATTGTCTTGAAGCATTTTGCGTTTTTCTTTACCTGAAGAGGTGTATGAGGCTTCAGGAAAAACTTGGTGAAACTCTAGGATTTGGATTATTGTGCTTGTTGAAATTCAACAGATAAGTAAGTAGGACAAAGTTTGGAGACTATTGATAGATTATATAAAATAAAATAGGAAAAAGAACATAACAACTGGACAAACTTTTGCAAATGAAAGTTCACAGCTTCTTTTTCCATGAAGTATTAAACTCCAAATGCCTATCAACTAGTGAATATGGGTAAAAATTGTGTATGTCTATATAATGTTGTGTTCTTGCCAATTAAAAAGAGATGTTGTTACATTTTGCAATGTGAAGAAAGCACAAAATATTATGCTGTTAATATAAACCATGGTGTATTTTATAATTGCTTTCATTTTTTTAAATATCAGTATTGCTCCTTAAAACTCACTAGAATATTTGACTAGTTTTAAATTTATTTTACTATGTTTATTTTAACCAATAAAATAAAGAGCTCCACTTGCATTTATCTGGTCACAATTGCTTTGGGACATCTTTCCCTGTACTTTTTGCTCACTAAAATTTGTTATTTATCTGAATAAATCATTAGTGTCTTGTTTTTTTGCCTATTAAATCTTCCAAGAAAGGGCTGTGTAATTTATACAGGAGGCAGCTCCTTGCCAGATTTATGTATGGAAATTTTCTTTCTCTCGCCATTGGTGTTTTTTTTCTCCTTCATTGCTTCAAAGTACATGTAAGTTTTCAGCTTAGATAAAAAATAATTTAAGTATTTTTGTTTTAATAGTTGACATTATTCCTCTGCCCTGGTACAAGTTTTTCTATTAGGTTTTCTTCTAGACATGCTAGAAAGGTTTAGTTTTAATTTTGACATTTGTGTTATATTCCTTTCAAGAAATTACATTTTTATTGAAGTACTGTTTATTTGTTGTGAGATCCCTAGCATGCTAATGGTACAGCTTGCTGTTATTGTAACAGATGAATTTACACATAAGTGAATCTGAAAAGAAGAAAGGATCCCCTCCTTAACCGAAAGTATTTAGTGCTTTCAGGTATCAGGAGAAAGGTGGAGTACCCAATGAAGACAGAACATTAGAGCAAAATATTCTCCTTGCAGTTAGGATGTGAAGAGAGAGAACAAGGAAGAGATCTGAATCTTGCCTCCATATTTGACGGCACAATTCCAAATATCCTAAACCTCTTACTGGGGCCTATGTCTTAAAGACTCCACCACGCTCCAAGACTGGAACATTGCTTTTCACACATGGGTTTTTGTGGAACATTTCAGGTCCAAATAACAGCAGTTTGTAGATAATCATAAACAAACTTAACCAACTCTATTCTATCCCTGTGATGAATCTGTGTTCACAACAATGCCATACAGTCCTATCGTTATCTTTCTGTTATCAAATCAGGCTTGCTTGTACTTCAGATTAGATTTACTTGTTTAATTAATTTGTGGTAGTGGGATTAAAGCCTTGGCCATCAAAGTTGTTAAAATATGATTCTCCCACCCTTTAAGCAGCCTCCTCCTCAACCCTTTGAGACTTAGGATTTTTCCAAAGATAGTTTTGTGTAGGAGGTTATTATTTACACACACAAAAAAATTGAAATGATCATGTGAAATTTAGTTAAAATGCTTGTTGGGCCAGACATGGTGGCATACACCTTTAATCCTAGCATTCAGGAAGCTGAAGTAGGATGATCACTGTGAGGTTGAGGCCAGCCTGAGACCTCACAGTTAATTCCAAGCCAGCCTGGACTATTGTGACTCCCTACCTCAAAAAACAAACAAAAATGTGCTTATGGGAAATTTTATTTAAAATATGCAAAATCTGCCTATCATTTTGGAAAAAAGTGAAAATTTTAAAATAGTGATGTGAATTATAAAAATTATTATGTGGTGCTGGGGAGATACTTCAGCAGGCAAAGTGTCATCAAAACATGAAGACCTGATTTTATATCAACCTCCAGTCCCTCCCCGGACCTGACAGATGTCATTCATGGTGGCACAACCATTGAGTTCAAAGATGGCAGATCCTTACAGCTCATTGGCTGGTTAATCTAGCAAAACTGGCATGATTCAGTGAGAGACCATCTCAAAGAGGAAAAGTTGAGAACAATAGAGAAATATACTATAAGGACTGAGCTGGAGGTTAGAATTTAGATAATGCCCAGCTCAAAAATTCCAATGCACCTCAAAAATTAAGGAGTACCCAGATTCTTGTCTAGAAAGTTAAAGAATCAAAATCATAGACAAACAGACATTAAGGTATTGTGGGAGGGAGACTTTATTTAAGGTAACATGGGAGTTAAAGTTCTCCTGCCACCAGTGTGGGGAGAAAAATGTGGAGAGTTTTAACATAATCTATGCTGTTCAGCCAAACAAGCAGCAGAAGAAAAGATAACAGAGGGCTCCCATCATGAGAAGGAAAGGTTCATGTGGTAAAGAACCCCGACCCCCTCCACCATCACCACAGCCTAATTGCTGTAGTGGTGGGCCTTTACCCAAGCACTGGGATTTCAGAGGTCCCTCTGCTGGCCTGGCCTGTGAGAAAGAGAGGGCCTTTGTCCTATGGAACCTTTTTTTTTTTTTTTTAAGTTATCCCAGGTAAGTCAGAGAGACAGCTGATTGGTCTATACCTGACCAATCGGTTTTTGCATCTAGGTTTGAACTCTGGCTAGAGACACCTCCCACAAAAGGGGAGGGGGTCTGTGGAGTTTGTCTGAAAGTGTCACAATACGCATTCACATGCACACCCACACAGGTGAATGCACACTTGCATATACAGGTATGATCACATACATGCAAACAGCATACATGCCCACCACACTTATATGACAAAACATCAATATATCCTGATGTTTCTATATTTGGACTTTCTTTACCGTTTCCTGGAAGTGGTGTGCAACTGACCTGGAATTCACTATGTAGTCTCAGGGTGACCTTGAACTCAAGGCAATCTTCCTACCTCTGCCTCCCAAGTACTGGGATTAAAGGTGTGTGCCACCACATCAGGTTTACAACTCGTTTTTAATATGCAATCTTATACATGCTTTGGTTAACTTACTAATCAATTACATGTATTGTTCGTGGAAGCATATTGTTTATTTTATAATAGCTCATGCATTCATCAAGACTGACAAGTTACAGATGAAATTTACAATGAGCTATTTTATATATCAATAGAAGTAAAGTAATAATATATTTTAGTGACATTTTCCATCATTTCTTTGCTTCCACCATTCTTAATTTTGTATCTTAAAGCTCTTTCCTTTATTAAAAACAGGCATATTTAATATTGGAATGGTCTTTGATGAGTGAATGATTTTTGTCATTAGGAAATGTCACTCTAATATTTCCGTCTTCGTTCTGAAATCTTTGTCAGTATTACTATAAACACTCTAGCAAATTCCCTTAAAAATCACACTTATCATTATGATATAGGAACTCGAGCATCTTCTTTTTACAAAATCACACTTGGGCGTTTTTTGTGTTTGTACTTTCATGCTCTGCATTTTTATTTACTGTTCCTGATACATAGTATGTATGTTAGTCTTACTTTCTTACTGATAGGTTATGGATTCATCTTATCTTTTATTAATTTGCTTCTTTGCATTACATACTTCCTTATTTTATTCTTTTGTGTTATGCCTTAAATATTTTTTTAAATTTTTTTCCCATTTTTTTATCATGTCGCTGCCTTTTGGAAACCCAAGGATATATTTTTATTTCACTGATACTGTGTCCCAACTTGATCCTTGGTTCAAATTCTTTGTCTTCCTCGTGGTTCATGTTAGATACTTCACTGATATGTGTCACACCCACTGGTCTTTCATGAGCTTTTTCTAATCACTTGTGTGTCATGGTCTACATTTTTAAATGTTTGATATTGGAATTTCTACCTCTACATACTATTGGAGTCTATTTTTGTGATTGCTATCCCCTCCTCTCTAGAATATTATTTTCCTGAACATAGACTATATTGTGTGTTGATATGTATGTAATATTGACATATTTGTTTACCAGTCTTATAGGTGATAATGAAAAATGGAAAGATTTCTGACATACTGGGCATCATCTTTTGTCTCTAATAAAGTTCTGTCATTCATATTTTTAACTTATTTAGATTATACATTGATTTGAGTCACAGTGCTCATGAATGCCCTACCTGTAGAAGATGTCAAATCTATCAGTACTTCCTGAGGCTGGTGAGATATTCTGTTTCACTTTGGCTTGCCTGGGCTTCTCTCCATCCAGAAAGTGTTTCTAGGTTGTAAACTAGAGACACAGTGGCATGGTTTCTTTCATTCCCTTGCTCTCTCTCTCTCTCTCCAATACTATCTGTTACACTGTCTGAGAAGAGCCTTTTCCTAAAGCTTACCCAGCTTTCTACTTATTATAGCAGGGAGACAATGACAGTTACACACCATACTTTAGGATTAGACATGGAGATTCCATTTATATTTTAAATGAAAACAATTGGTAAAAGGGAAAATTAGACTTTAAAATGCATTAATGATTTGGGCAGATACTACATACACATACTAGAGCCAAATTGAAATAATATCACTAAAATATTCATGTAAAGTTGGTATTGTTGCCAAGTTCACATTTATAGTCCTCATCACAGTTTTATTTATTTATTTTTTGGTGGGGTGGGGAGCCTTACTGAGGAAGATAGATCCAGATTTGTAGGCCAATGTGGGCAACATTGGGAAATACTATTTTAAACAAACACACAAATAGCAAACAAACATACCGATATTGCATATGCGTAGTTACACAAAGCATTTTGCATCAGCGTATAGCTGCTCTTGGTCTAACCCATTTGTTTCTTAATTTTTATTGAGATATTTGCCAACAGAGAGAGGTAGAGGAGAGACAGACTGAGAAAATGGATGTGTTAGAGTCTCCAGCCACTGCAAAGGAACTCCTGATGCTTGGGTCACCCAGTGCCTCTGGCTTTACATGGGTACTGGGGAATCTAAATTGAGTTGTGGGGCTCTTCAGCCAAATGCCTTAACCAATGAGCCATCTCTCCAGCCCATAACCCAATTTCTACTACTAAAATTGGATAGTATTTACTGCTGGGTGCCACATATTTCAGTTCCTTCCTGATGTCTTCCTGGCTAAGAGAGTAATAAGGTTTAAAGGTGGTGAACTCTCAGGCAGCCTGATACTGGACAGAGATGACACACAGGAGGCTCAGGAAGGGCTTTGGAAAGAACACACTGTGTCTCCCTCCTCCAGGAGTTCATTCTGTGCAATAGCAGTTCTGCAGGATCCCAAGTGAGGGGGGCATGGAGACAAATGCAGAAGACGTTTGTGAAGCACAAAGCACAAATAGGCTCTTTTAACATACATACATACATAGTACATAGTGTACTATACATACATACTGTACATACATACATACATACATACATACATACTGTACATAGTGAGATGGTTTTTGCAGTCTAACACACCTATGTAACCTCACTCACATTGCAAATATAACAACTGTAATTCTTTCTGCAGTCTCAGATTCATCAATGGTAAACTTTAACTGGGTTTAATACATACTATACGAAAATCACATATGATATTTGACAAATAGGTTAATGTACAGATTCAGGAACAATTGTTAGTCATGGATACCTTCATAAGTATGAACAGGTCATCCTAACCCATATTTACCTAGTGATTTTAGCTTTTTCTTTAATATTTATTGTTGTTATTATTCTCCTATAAGTTTAAATATCAAAAGACCTAGAAATTAAACAAGCTATAATTTTACCAAAGTACATACAAAGTGCATATTTATATGCAAACTTTTTTCTCTAAAATTTCTTCTTCAAACTGTTGATTATTCCACTATAAAATACATAGAATGGTCATATAGTTTTGTTTTACTTGCCTTATATATGAAATGTCTCTGTCCTTCTTTTAAACTATTAATTCCAGGTTTAAAGAGGTGGTTCTCTCCATTGATGTTTGATACTTCCCTTAGAAATTAGGCAAAATTTCACTGTAAAATAAATCCAATTTTAATGGTTTTCTGAAAAGATATGAAATTATTCATGTTAACCCTCTGGCATGAATTTTACCCTAAACTAGACATCTGTTTTTTTTAAAAAAATGTTACTAATTTAATTCCAATTTTTCTTTTCATAGAGGACCGTTTTTTCCAGCTAAACTATTATATTTTAACCCATCTTTAAACTCTTAAAAA